>OMKY01221644.1:0-11077 GCA_900302395.1 Bregmaceros cantori
GGAAAAGAAAGTAGAACGAAATGGAGAGAGTGGGACGAGAGAGAACATGACAGAGGATACGTCAAGTGAGATGATGCAGTTTGTGAATGACTGATTGAGTGAGAGCAAGAGCAGAGAGCGGGCCAGAGAAAAGAGAGATGGAGGCAGAAGGAAATGGTGATATTGTTGTATCCCAGTGTGAGTGCAGGTGTATGTGTGTGTGAGAGAGAGAGAGAGAGAGAGAGAGAGAGAGAGAGAGAGAGAGAGAGAGAGGGAGAGACCTGCGCAGCGGATATCCTACGTTAGATGATGGAGTTGATAAAACGCATGATCGATTGACTGTGAGTGTAGAAGCTAGCACGATGAAGCTGCAGATGATTGGCAGTGGGAAGAAAAGAGACAGAGTTGATAATGCAGTAACTGAGAGGGGGAGAGAGGAGGAGGAGAGAGAGAGAGAGAGAGAGAGAGAGAGATACAGAGACAGAGAGAGCGAGAGAGGAGATAGAGATAGAGAAAGAGGCACAGAGAGAGAGGGAAGGGAGAGAGAGAGAGATGCCAGTATGCACAGTGAGGAAGGTAGGGAGAGAGAGAGAGAGAGAGAGAGGGAGAGAGAGAGAGAGAGAGAGAGAGAGAGAGAGAGAGAGAGAGAGAGATGATAATACAGAGACAGAAAAGAAGGAGAGAAGAGGAAAAGAGACAAAGAGATATGAATAAACAGAGATAGAGAAGGGGAGAGAGAAATTGATACTTGCACACCGTACTTGTTTCCACTAGGGGGCACCAAATCACTCCCGTGTAAACACATCTGCTTTAGATGCGATGGAAATGAATTCTGCAACGCGTCGTAGCGACACTTGTCTGAGCACACCGATGGTTATTCACAAGGTCCCTGCAACAGTCTCTCAGAGAGAATAGTAATACTCAAGTATCACTTTTTACTCCACTACATTCAAGAAACATCTGCGTTACTCCTTGACAGTAGCATAATGGTAAGACAAAAAAACAGTAGCAGTAGCAAAATAGTAACCGTAATAATAATAATCATAATAATCATAATAATCATAATAGAACATCCATTTCACAAACAGTATCATAACGTAGTAATCATAGACTACCAGAATACAAATAAAGTCAACATAAGATCATATGGTGGCCTGTAGACGAGTTTACTTGCAAAACACTGGGGGGAGTCATTTTGTCCCGCGCTTCTGTAGGTCACTTCTGGTGCCTATATGTATGTATATAAAGTCTGGTGGAGGCCGCAGTGCATGGACACAAAAACACACAAAACGCACACCAATTAAAAATCCGACCACTAGATGTCGCTCTGTGACCAGTTACACATCACACTCCTTGGTTCGTTAAGTTTTTCGTATAAATCTTGATGAAATACAGTCAAAATCCTACTTGAAGTTACTCACCGAGTGGTCACGTGTTCTTCTAGAGCAATAGGCTGGCTGCTTCTACTAGTACTTTTAAAAGGAATGAGACAATGGAATGGGTTGAACTGATTATTTAAATCATGTGTTTGTGGGTCACAGATCCGCACGAGAGCATTTGGGTGAGGAATAGTACACCGCAAGTTACCACCACAATTTTTAAATAACCCTGTAGGTGTGTGTGCTCCCACCGAATAGACATGTTTGAAAAATGGTCAAATACGCGGCAAGTAAATGACACCGGAAGTGACGTTCAGACACCGGAAGTACCCCCCGAACTCGTCTATAGTCTGTCCACTCACGCTATGTCACCACCTGCGAAGTGGCTGCTGCTTCTGTCAGAGTGGCGTTCAGAGATCCCCAACCACAGATTTGGTAAAAAAAAAAATAGGAGAGAGTGGGAGAGGAGGGATAGGGGGAGGTGACACAGAGGAGGAGCGATAGAGGGAAAGAGAGAGAGAGGGGGGGTGGGGGAGAGAGAGGAAGAGACAAAGAATTGCAAGATGGATGGGATGAAGTGAAGAAAGGTGACGTGAAGAAAATAGAGGTTGTATGTGTTGGTGGTCCCAGGTGACATTCACAGTGTCTTAACGACACACACGCACACACACAGGCATGCGCGCACACACACACTCACACACACATACATACACGCACACACCCATGCGCACACACCTTCGTGGTGGTGAACAGGAGCACTGGGCTCTGCAGCAGATCTGGTCACAATCTCTGACTCTTTGAAGAGAAATCTGTTGCATTACGATCCAATATGGATGAGATGACAAATGGAAATTTGCAACAAATTCTTATATTGGTAGAAATGTAGCCATGGAAGAAGCCTGCCAACAGTATTACTGGTCCTCTGGAACTAACAATTATTTTAATAGTCAATTTCCCCGTAGTTGGAATGATTAGTAGACTTTTTATACCAACAAAAAAAAAGTTACGACTAAACTATAATAAATATTGTAACGAAAGGCTGTCCCCTCGTGGAGGAGCTGGGAATAGAGGAACTTACATCGGCAATAGCTGAACCCAGCTATTGCCAACGTTCGTTCAGACTCTATTTAAGGGCCGCGCTGGTACATGCTGAGACACCAACGGTGTCAGACCAGCATGCACCGCGCTTGTGCATCTCATTACAATATAATACATTTTGGTTCTCATTAACAGTCACTCCCTTTGACACAAATTATGAACTATTCAATTCTAAAATCATTTTGATAGTTCTAGTAGTAATGCATTGAATAACATTCTATATTATCATTATTATATTATCATGAATCTCAAAATAAAAGCTGCCTACTTGTGGCCGTCGGCTGTATTGCAGTAACAAAATAAATAAAACTGACGTCTTTCTCACAGATGTTAATAATCAACATTCATGGGGGCGCGTGGTGGCCGAGATGGGGTGCACGGTGGCCGAGTGGGTAGAGAGCACGTCCCCCAGACCATTGGTCGAGCAGTGTTCAAATCCCCTGTCCGGCTTAATCCTGTCACTATCTCTCTCAATAAAGAATGAAAAATGACGCGTGCGCCCAAAAAAATCACCATTCATGAATACAACATTCATAAAACCATTATCAATCACTGAGGTACATAGTCAGGATGATGACAGCTTGTCCAACAAGGTATAGCATTACACTTCATTTGACCGATATTCATAATCTAATACTTCATTTCGCTGTAGCCAATTATTTTAAAAATTGAAAGGCCCAGCTACCCTGTGAATCTTTGTAAAAAGTAATGTGTTCGATTACTACTTACTGGAAAAAAGTAACTTAGATACTGTAACTTGTTACTGTCATTTAGCTGCAGAAAAATAATATTTGTATCCCCGAAACGCGGAGCTTCAGGGATGTAATGGTTTTTGTGCGGCGGATCATTTATGACATCACAGATGTGAGAACAAACAATTTAGTAATCCAGAGAGTAGGCATTTACAACTCAAAATCTTGGAGAAATTCATTATATGGCGACCCTTTAGAGGTCAACGTGAAGTAGACAGGATCTATCTAAAGTTCGCCCATGGCGTCGTCATCAGAAACAGTACTCATCTCATGTCCACCGGGGCTTGACCAGGTACGGGTAGTGGCTCCTGGGGGTCACACTGCAGTCGGGAAAGTTTGGAGCCAGGTGAGCACAACGCCAGGAGCAGAACAAGTATCCAGTGAGGTCTCGTCAACGTATTGAATTGAAGCAATGCGCGTTAAACAGCAGAACGGATATCTAGCGAGACTTCGTCAACATATAGAGCTGAGACATGACGTGCTCGGTCATGTAGACTGACCTGTACTGAGGTTTTGGGACCGCATCTCTCCGGGGGTCGGACGCAGCTTTAAATAGGGGCGGACTGCTGATTGTTGACGTGGGGCAGCTGGCGGCGCTGGAGGCTCCGCGGACGATCCTTGCGCACGGGATGTAGATGGGCGGTCCGAGCTGTCCAGCTGTCCCCGCTAATATCCCTTTAGCAGTAGGCACCGAATGCATACCCCAAGTTCTACTCTATCTCTGTGAACTCTTCCCCTGGGTTCGTGCCTGTCCCCCCTTTGTAAAGCCTCCGGTTCTGAACAGCATGCACTTGAAAAGTAAATATCTCCCTCTCGCTTGATTACAGGAAAACAGAAGGTAATGCATTTACCGAGCTGCCACCCGCTGCTCAAACGCAATACACGCAATCCCTCGGTCGGCGCCACGCTAAGTGCTCCATTATCCAGCGCAAACATCGAGCTCCTCATTCCGCCGGAGAGAAATGTTTGTTCGCGGTGGTTTGCCGTTTTTCTGCCACGTTTTTTTTTTCTTTTTTCGTTCCTCGTCTCACTTCTTTCTCCGTCTCGCCAACGCACACCGGTTGCAATTGCTGGCACCTCCCCTGCTGAGAGACACTCACTCCCATTCGTTAATCGCCGAGATCCAGCTCGCGTGTAATCGGGGGGAACGCAAGAATGTCTTCCTTTTCATTTTGTTTCTGCTCCCTCGGGGGGGGAGAACCGGGTTTCAATGTTCTTTTGTGTGTCGACAAGCATACCTCAATGTATGCCGGTCTTTAAAGGGTTGGTTGAGATGGTTCGACATCAAGGTGTGGGCAAATGCTTGCCAGTAATTTCCTGTCTACCAAAATGGCACATCGTTGAATTCATTTTGAGCTCTGACATTTTGCCTGTGCAAATACTCAAGCCTATTATGAAGTCATGTCACACAGAATATTTTTTTTTTAATTGAAAAGACATTTTTCAGAATTAAATTTGTGCTGCAGACAGATATGTTATATGCGTGGCAGACAGTAACACAGAAATTATCCTTAATAGTTGCCAAGACTATTTTTTTACAAGTTGGAGCCTTCTGCTATACTACAACAAGGATGTGATGTTGAATGGGATTTCCCTATGACCTGCTGTTCTTAACTTCCAAATTAATAATAATTAATAATATTTCTAATAATTGATTAATATATTTATGAAAATGAAAATTAAGTCTTAAAAATCAAGAATATTGGACTCTGATCCTAACCAGAATTGAAGAGAACATTGTGAATAATAGGATTATTATTTTTATATTTGAATTTATATGGCCAAAGAGTAGGGTGGATTATTGTGGGCTACTGCCTAATTTGGGACACCTAAGCTCCAGCGGCCTTGCCTGCGCCCTAAACTAATGAATGTCGGTGAAACTAAGTTAAGCGCAAACTATGGTAATGTGTCAAACATTAAGTTCAACTATTCAAGCCATTTCACTGTTTCACATTAGACAACAAACTGTCCCACATTAGACTCCACACTACATTGTCTTGTGATGAGTGGAAACAATCAGTCAGTAATCAGTAGTTAAAAAGTAAAAACAAGAACTACGTAGAGAAGTGCAGTAGAAATACTAACACTAAAATACAGACAGACGGGGAGCTGGGAGGGCAGTGGGGGTCTATTCATAGTCCTGTTTATAATTGAAGGTCTTTAGCCATCCTTTGAAAACATCTACGGTTCTTCCACCTCTGAGTTCAAGCGGAAGGGCATTCCACATTCGAGGAGCCATGACCTTGAATGCTTGAACCCCAAACATGAGTCCAAATTTCTCAGTGTTAAAACTCATTCTATCCTCCTATTACGGTGGTACAATGTTAGAGCTTGCGTCTATTCAACAAGCGGTCAAACCTTGTACGCGCAAGTCACTGTCAGGCACTGCATGTACTTTGATGTCCTCACATCCAAACCAATCTTTTCACAGACATACATACATGTGTATTCGATGACTCAAATGTTTGCCATGTGCTTGTTTTTTCTGCAATGTACCCAACAATGAAATGTGCGAGTGTGTTTTCAATGCAATGCACATATGATGTTCAATGCTGCAATGCTACTTTACTATGTGGATTTTTTTTTGTCCTACTAACTTGCTAACTTGACTAATGCATTTGAACTAAACCTGTGTTAGCCATTGACACAAGATCGTCATCTTTCTAAACCATGCATAAATATGTTTAACCTGATAACACTAAAAAACATACTAACTAGACTGCTGCTAACATTGTTCTAACCAAACCAAACACACCCATAAATATGATGCATAAAAAAACTGTTTATTCTAGCGTTTCTTAAAGAACCATAACCTTGCTAAAAACAACTGCCAATGCTATGACCTCTTCCTCTTCTTTCTTCTATCTGGTTTTCAGATTGTGATGTCTTGCATGCTATAATTCCATACCCTAGTCCTAAATGCTCTGTTCTTCCCTTCAAAATGAATGGAAGAATACACAAAAAAAATTGTGATTTTAGCACTAATGCAAAGATCCAACTGGTATTTCCTCCTCCTTTTCTTTGATTAAAGTATTGTAGTAAGTCAATTTTGTACAAATGTTACTCAAGTACTTATATTTAATTATAAATGTAAACTAAGGTAATGTTTGCTTGAATCAAGTTGTAATTTGTTGTGGATGTTGACCTGAATCTATGGCAGAATTTGCAGGTTGACATACAATACCGCCCCCTAAGGGCTCATGCAGTAATTATATGGCGAGTCCTTAGTGCATGACAATTGGGCCCAGAATGCTTTGTAACTAAACAAAGTAGCAAGTAACAGTGATGCATTTTTGAACCTACCAGAGTAAAAGTACCAAGACAACAACAACACCAACAAAGTAAGGTACTTTCAGTACTCAAGAAGTCTAGTACTTCTGTGTTAATGTTCAGGTACTATACAAGTTGTCTAGTGCAGCCTTGATATCCATCAGATATCCATCTCCTAGCCATGTCAAAATACAATGATCGTATCAAAGAGTAGGATTTCACTTGGTCTAGTTAATATAACCAGTTGCTTCTAGCAGTGAAAGGCTCTATGCGTAGACATGTTCTAAAATTAATGTAGTGACGTGTGTGCAAATCACAGCCAGACCAGCTCAACTCAACTCACTGGATGTGTCCCATTGTGTGACACAGAATGAGACCATATATTAACAAAAGGAACATCTACATTTTTGCTAATAGAATGTCTATTCTTCCATTCATAACACTGTCCTCAGAAGCGGGTAGGACCAGGATATGGTGTTCTGGTGGGGGCATGACATCACAATTCTGAGCCACTAACCTCTAACCTTTGGCCTTTCAACAGAGCTCTATTCTTTTGTCCTTCTCTCTATCCCTCTGTCTTATAATTTGTTCTCTTCTCTCCAAATTCTTCCTCCCAAAGGGAACAATGATAATGACCGCCTGGCTATTGCTAGACAAAGAATCCCATACCGCCTCGGTCGGGTAGTCGACGAGTGGCTAACCGATAAAGGTAACCGGAAAACTCCCTCTTAACTCACTCTAACTGCCTAACCCCTCACATCCCCACCCCCCACCCCTACCCGACGCTAACCTAACCGCTCTGGATGAGGTGCAGTGACTAACTATATCCGATAGATCGTCCTCAACCCCCTTTCCCTACTGCAGCTCCTCAATCTCATTGGCGTGACTCTCACATCTGTTCTTATTATTGGTCACTATACAGGATACATTTAACATCACATATTAGATTTACTTCCTTTTGGACGTTGTGGATTTTGAGGTTTCGTGGGATACTTTTTACCAAATGAATTTCACAAAAATATATTGGATCAAGATTGTTAAGGGTACACTATGCAACTTTCCTTACAAATTGTGTTTGAGATGTATCTCATGTACATGTTTAACCCTTAGGTACGTTAAAACTGACTTCTTGTGCAAAATGATGCAAAATGAACCACACAATGTGGGGAAACTTGTGGGAAAAAAATAAACGTCTTTGTGATATCAAAGTTCAGAGGAAAAATGCACCCTATGCACAGCCAAATCAGAGCCAAAATGCAGTTTGACTAGATTTCATAATAATAATGTATATTTCGATTGTTGTGGGCACATCATATTTTCTAGTAAATTCTGAGCATTTAGGTTTTATTACTGTCTTCAGCTCAAATTCCTATTTTTGTTTCCCGTACCAAGGCGAAGTGAGGCTTACCTCTGCCCACCATCCCAACATGGATGGCTGAATGCATCCACCCTGAACAATGACGTCCTCTTCACATTCTCTGTGGCACCTTTAAGCCTCACGTCTTAATAGCAATCACCATTTCCATTTAAGCACCAACTCCTTCTGGGAGGCAACGCGATACAGTATTACCAAAAGATGGAGATTAAAAATAGCTTTTTGATGTCATGGGAACTTTAAATTCCCACTCAAACACTTTGTGCGATGACTCAGCATTGGTAGTCTTTTCAATTAATTCAGCGATTGAGAATAAAACACACTCGTACGTACGCACACATACACTCACACACAGTGAAGACATCATCCAGTTCAAATCCACAGACTGGTGGAACACTAAAATCTCTGCTAAACACCAATTTTGCATAATCCGACGGACTCCCGCGAACTTAAAGCCCCTTTAAACTACACGCTGCATCTCTCCAGAGCTCTAACCCCTCCCACTACGTCTAAATAACCTTGACATAACCAGCCCTCACTCCTCACCCCCACCTACCCAACCTCCACCTCCACTCGACCCTCCGCCGTTCACTGTGCATTGGGGATAGCAGCTGAGAGAGTGGGGTTTGAGCAGCCCATCTTCACATAAAAATGATGACCTTATTGAGTTGGTTGCTGGTAATCTGTGGGCTTAACTGTGTGTGGGAATGGGCATCTGAATCTTTATGGTCAAGCTTTATTTCTTTTCATAAACACAAACAAAAGCGAGAGAGAGAGAGAGAGAGAGAGAGAGGGGCAGAGGGTGTCTAGAGAGAGAGAGAGAGAGACAGTGACAGAGAGAGGGAGACAGAGAGAACGAGAATGAGACTACACTACTCTATTCACGGAAGACTCAATGGGCATAAGCTAGGGAGAAACGGAGAGAGAATAATATAGAGAATAATAATGTGGATGATGGTCTTAAATTTAAAAATGTATGTTGCTAGCATTAATAGGGCCATGGCAGCAAAGAAATTATGGGGAAAAGACTTGAAGACAGACAGAAGTCTTAATCAGTTGAATCAAAGAATGGTATTTGCGTTACCAGGTCACAGGGGTAGAGAGGCAGGTAACAAAACAGCAACTCACTCAAACATGTGGGAAAAAAAATCCCTGATTTTGCACTAAGTCTACTCACAACAATTTGACTTGATGGGTCGCTGTCTTACTCCATGCAACCATTCACCTGCAAGATAAACGAGTTGTCCATACTATAGAATCCAGGCAAAAATTGTGCAGTCTTTCCTGTTCAAAAATCATGACACCAGTCTCCTTCATTTCTGACTGGTTCTTACTGGTTCCGACCGGTTCTGAATGTTTGAAAATCGTTTTTCTACAAAAACAACAAAAAAAACATACATCGATGTGAGTGTAAATGATGTAATGCAGGCGCTTCATGGTTTGGACACAACGAAACCTCCCTTCGCCCTTCCTCCATCTCTGCTGGGTTCTGTTTTTCTGAGCTTTTTTCCTGCTTCTCCCCAATGCAGTAGTAAACACTACCACCTCACCCACCCCCCACCTCGACCTATCCCACCGCTAACCTCTTGACTATCACTATAAATAGACCCCACATTTATACCCCCACTTGTATCTTCTGTGTGCGCTTCTCCATGTCTGTGTCTTCTAAAAGTGAGATTTGCACACTAATTCTGACTATAACAACCCTGACGCTCCACCTTCCCCTACATAATCCACCCGCTATCCTCCCTCAACTCATAACTGCATCCAACCCTTCCCCGATACCCAACCCCTCCCAGCCCCTTTCATGAAAAAAAAGAGAAAGAAGAAAAAAAAAAAAACACGAAATGTCCGACCTTCTTAGAGAACAGAATTCCTCACGCTCCCGATGAAACTCATTAAAAGTTAAAGGGACTCTTTTAGTGTTTGGTAACATTTTGGTCTTTTCGTCGTTCCCGTTTATTTGGTCTCCAGCTGCCGATGCTCTGCCAAACGACAGCTCTTGTTTTTTAATCCCGAATGCAAAAACAAATCTGCTTTAACCCTTTGAGTGACAAAAAAAAATGTTGAAAAACATTCCGTCCGGATCTTGGCGTGTTTCCTCCTGTGTTTGTTGTTGCTGCTGAGGGTGGTGGATTCATCTTCAAGGTCAGACAGACTGTAAAAAAAAAAAAAGTTGAAAAGTTGAAAATGTTCTGAACATTCAAACGAAGCACATAGCGCAGACCTACTACCAGATATGGGCAGAGTAGCCATAAAAATTACTAAAGTAAAAGTACTGTTACCTCAGCAAAATATTCCTCAAGTAGAAGTAAAAAGTAGTCACCCAAATAGTTACTCAAGTAAAAGGAAAAAAGTATTCCACAAAAAAGTTACTTAAGTAGCGAAAGTACTGAGTAACTAAAAAAAATGAATGAAAAAAATGAATGAAAAAAATGAATGAAAATAAAGATTGCCCGAGAGAGAGACAGAGACCGAGTGGGAGAGAGAGAGAGCGAGAGACACCAAGAGAGAGAGAGAGTGTGAGCGAGAGAGAAAGCGCCCTAGAGAGAGATATGACATTAACATATGTGCCAACAGTTCCCAACGGGCATCGCTAAAGGCAGAGTTCATGTAACGAGTACTTTTTACTGACAGCTCAGTAAAAAGTAGGTTTTTTTCAACTCAAATTTACTTGAGTAAAAGTAGAAAGTACCTCGTGAAAAATGTACTCCAAAAGTAAAAAAGTACACAAAGAAATTGTAACAGAGTAAATGTAACGCGTTACTGCTCATCTCTGCCTACTACTGCTCCTGCTCCTTGTTAGTAATAAAAGATTAATGATACATTCATCAATGTATTTCACTCTATAAGCGTCTTCATTTCTGCAACTTCTATACCATCCAAACCATAGATTAAGTAACGACCATCATCGAATCACCATACTAGCTAAAAGCAGTTATGGGGTAATATGGTAGAACGAGCACGCCTCCCTTTAGTGCACAATTCCCTAGTTTCAAAAACAGTGTAACTACCTGACATCATTAATATTTATGCTGATAATTGGTATTTGCATGATTATTGTCAAGGGATTCATTGGCAATTGCCTAATAGCCACTCACTTACGTACAATACAAAGGAATTACTGTGTAGTTATGTAGTAACGATCAAGCAGCTACAATTCTTGTTTTCAGCTGTATTCCAATTTCAGAGAGAGGCCACGTGTCTACACTGTACATTTACAT
>OMKY01221645.1:0-12773 GCA_900302395.1 Bregmaceros cantori
CTGACTGATCGCCCGGTGGAGATCGTCCGCCATCGGGTAACCCCTGCAGTTCCTGCCGTGGCCTCTGGAGGCGCTCGCGGTTATTCCATCTCCGCAGCAGTTCCCCATAGACTTCGCTCCTCTTGCTGGCCCGTCCTGGAAACCTGACTCTTCCCTTGACTCTTAATAAATATAAATACCTTTTTATAGTAAATAAACTTGTGTTCTGCAGCGCATGAGTCCTGTGTTCATTCTGGTTTCTGACAACTAGATTGTCTTCCTGGGCCAGGCTTCTGCAGGTGAAGGGATGGCCCCGATTGACTGCAAAGTCCGGGTTTATATACACAATGTGGGAGGAGGTGTGGTCTTCAGCCAGACGGTGTCGACTCCTGGCGAAATGTTAATCCTGCCAGGTGCCGCTTCCTGCCCTACAGGAGGTCGGATCTGTGTAGAGTGGCCGAATTGATGAGGCCTGATTAGCACATGACAATTGATCAAAGCTGGCTATGCGTCCAGACTTGGGGTGTCGTCAGACACGCAAATTCACAAGCCAGCACTCCAAATTGTATGAGCTTCTCGTATAATATCCAGATTGTGATATATGGAAGGATTTTCCTTCCACAGTTGCTAAAACAGCTACTATAATACCTTGGTGCTCAGGTCAAGCTTCTGTCCAGCGTCCCCAACGGAGACCACTCAGACATTCGGTCCCAGTCCGTCCTGCAGGACATCACAGAGTACAACAGACGCTGCTCGGGGGAACCGAGAAAGGTGAGGAGACCTACAGCCATGATCAACACCATCCCTCTATCAGATATGATCCCTAAAGCCATTAACAAATACTGTTGTGATCATAATGAATAGACTGGAATCCTAGTAGCCTGGCGAGCCAGGACTAAAGCACAGTCCACGCATCGCACATTGCTAGACGCTTACATTGGTTCTGGGAAAATCAGGGTCGCCGTCGGTACGCAATCAATTGACCAATCAGCGCAAACATCAGGGGAGTTTGTACGGCCATGCGAGACGTGGGCGGAGTTTGGTTGTCACGCCATCACGCCGCTTGTCCCACCTACTTCGCTGTGACTGGATAGCATGATTTGATTGACATGTTTTTTTAGAATATTTTTCTGTGCAATGCGTGGACGATGTGTTGGTTCTGACTTGCCAGGCTAGAATCTTAGGGAGGTGGGAGAAAAGAACAGCAGACCAATCAAAAAATCCCAAAAGGGAAATTATGTGGTTAATAAAACTATTATTATAGAGGATTAAAATAAGGGCTGTGTGCTTAGTTTACTGGGTGGAGCACTATGAATCACAGTATTATTGTTATTAGTATTATTATCTTATCACTGTATAATAAGACACGCCCTTAGGCTCCATATTTGGAAATGGGTGTCCCTAGATTGCCCCGTACGGGTCACTTGGCCTCTATTGACAGCAATTGGGTGACGTCACGCATGCATCGTCCACTCTAATATACAGTCTACGGTTCCAAGATAATAATAATAAATAATAATACATTTTATTTATAAAGCAAATATTGTTAAAAACAACAACTGTTTTGGCCTTTCTTAAAAGAGTCAATAGACTGTGGCGCCCTCAGTTGGTCTAGGAGGGAATTCCAGAGTTGGGGAGCGGCTGAGCAGAAGCCTGATCACCCATGGTGCGAATGGTTGTAGGGCGATGGTACTGCTTGAGCGGAGGTTGCATGAACGGGTCTCGGTTATAAGGAGGTCTTTGAGGTGGGGCGGGGCAGTTCCATGGATGGATTGGTCACCATGCTTGACACATATTCATATTGCAGCTCTGGGACTACCTTCTTGATGCCCCACTGCTGCTCCACGCCTGTGCCCATGGCGTCAAGGAGGTCGGCGGACTGCTGCTGCTGTTCGTCCTACGTGTGGCGGTGTGCTGTGTGGGATGTGTGCTGTCCGACCGCAGCGGAGCCATCGCTGCCAAAAACAACCAATGGGACATGGAGTTGTCTGGAGAAATCTCCCAACGTGGAGATTCCGCGGTGCTGCCCTCCGAGTGCGGAGTACTGGAGCTGTTCGACCACCTACTGGTAGTCATCCTTTTACTGGCCTGCGTCGCGGATGTTCGCCAATGGGGAGGGCCGAGCCATGACGATGTTTACATAGCTAACGAAATGTTGGAATCAGACGACTCAAGAGTTTGAAAAGGATATCACTGGTTCAAACTACATGGATTGGCGCCATATGCGTCATTACGTTCCTGCGGTTTTCCTATGGACTTCGGTGCTTTCTCCCTGCAATGGCAGCTCAGATAAAGTGTCCACATAGAGGAAATGACCAGTCTTGACACCGGAATATGTCTAGAGGGTTCATTTATTAAGCTATACTGGACTGGACATTAGCCAGGTATCAGCTCGCTAAGCTAAGCTATGAGCCAAAGCAGGGAACATGGCAGAACACACATTTCCAGTATCACTGATTTAGAGCCGATGGGAGGAGACATCTGATGATGTCACAACTTGTAGCCAATCAGGACAATGGAAGGGCGACTCTACAAGACACATTACAGTAACTGCTTATAGGATGAAGGCAACTGTGGGCCAACAGTCCGGAGTAGAACGGCGGCTTGGTTGGCGCTGCATCACAGAGCAACACCAAAAAACTCAACTTTTGTTGAACGTTTGAACGTACACTGTACCTAAATACCACATCCACCATTCCGCAAACTGCTAATGGATGAAGGGCCAATATTTGAGAGGACACATCACAAGCTCCGTGCTGCAAGAATTGCTTTGACAAGACCGTTTCCATCAGAACGACTGGGAGCAACGAGAGTCCAGGACACAAAGCAATGACTGTGCAATAATATAAACGGCTGTCAAAGGACACTTGTCTGAGACTTGCTTGTCTCATCATGTCTGAGAAAGATGTGTGTCACAGGTTAACAAAGTGGGGCAAAGAATGCACGGCACCCAACCAGAGAATGCAACCTCAATCCACACGAGTCCTCATTCAAATCAATAACAGGATTTCAATGTTATAGATGAGTTCGGGGGGTACTTCCAGGGTCTGAACGTCACTTCCAGTGTCATTTACCTGCCGTATATTTGATTATTTTTTCAACATGACTATTCGGTGGGAGCACGCATCTACAGGGTTATTTAAAAATTGTGGTGGTAACTTGCGGTGGGCTATTCCTCACCCAAATGCTCCTGTGCGGATCTGTGACCCACAAACGCATCATTTAATAATCAGTTCAACCCGTTCCATTGTCGCATTCCTTTTGGAAGAACTAGTAGAAGCAGCCAGACTATTGGTCCAGACAAACATGTGACCACTCGGTGAGTAACTTCAAATAGGATTTTGACTGTATTTCATCAATATTTATACAAAAAGAGTTAACGAACCAAGGAGTGTGATGTGTAACTGGTCACATAGCGACATGTAGTGGTCGGATTTTTAATTGGTGTGCATTTTGTGTGTTTTTGTGTCCACTTACCGCGGCCTTCACCAGACTTTATATACATACATATAGGCACCGGAAGTGACCTACAGAAGCGCGGGACAAAATGATGTCCCCCAGTGTTTCGCACGTAAACTCGTCTATTAGGATTGAGCGTACGTCACTTGTGCTCGAGTCCGCTACGACCATTGGTTGCGATGCGTCTTGGGGAGGAGCTAATTATGCTGGTGGATCAGCCCACTCACGTGGTTTATGTGTGTCTGAGCGTTTGTGGAAACATTGCTTCAAGTGTTCACTGTTGATATGCACCTCAATTCAAACAAGGACAAAGGACATAGGTGGTAGATGTTGTCTGCGTCGAGAAACATGACCAAACACTGCTGCGGAGCGGGTTTGTGTGTCTGCGTGTACTGTATATACGAAGCTTCGCCCATGTCTGTGTGTTTATTAGGGCTGCAACTAACCTTTATTTTAATAATCGATTAGTTGTCGATTATTTAAACAATTAGTCGATTAATCGGTTGGACGTTTTTTTCTTTAAGAAAATCCCCAAAATGTTAACACTGACCAACAATTGCAAGAGATTAACCTTGTTAACTTTAAATCTAGTAAATTTGATTCTTCTTAACCAACAAATGTACAAGTTACTTTCTCTGGGACAAATTTATTACAATTAATATCGTAATATCTAGATTTTTTTTTTCATTATATTTGATGTTTTTCTTCTTTTTCACTTTTTTCCCTTCAGTTATAACTATTTCATATTTCATATGTTTAAATATGATGTATTAATATCAAATTTGCCTTGACCAATCGGGGAAATGTCAGCACAAAACTGGTAAAATGACAATGATTTGATTATCGAATATTACATTCGTGGCCGATTAATTCTATAAACGATTTGTCATTGATTAAATCGACTAATCGTTGCAGCCCTAGTGTTTATATACACAAAGCTTTGCCTGTGTGTGTGTGTACACGCATCATAGACGTGGTCAACAAGGAAGTGTCTCTGGCACTGCTGCAAGGGACAGCCACACACTCCACACCAGAGATGTGACCAAGTCCCTCGTTCAAGTCCCAAGTCTCAAGTCCTTCTTGGGCAAGTCAAGTCAAGTCCCAAGTCAACTCCAAGTCAAGTCATCATCAACATGCTGTCATTTTAGCCCCAGAATCTGATTTTAATAAAGTCAAAAGCAAGCAATAGTTTGGCTTTTATAATAGCATCGTTTGATTTTTTGCTACTTTATTAAAATCAAATTCTGGAGCTAAAATGACAGCACGTTGTTAACGATGACTTGACTTGACTTGCCCAAGAAGGACTTGAGACTTGAAAGAGGGACTTGGTCACATCTCTGGTCGACACTCAGATCAAATAACAATCACGCAAAGGTTACTAACCCAACACAAATAATGGGATTCACAGTGAAATAAAATAATAAATAAGAACGGCAATGTAAACAATGCTGCATGTCTCCAGCTCCGTCTGGCATTCCTCCCGAAATGAGGAGGTGCTACTCCTCTTTGTGGCAGCCTGACGTCGCAAACTTGTCGATAAGTTAAATCCAGCATTCAGAATATTCTTTTCCATGCGTTGCACTAGTCACATAAATATCAGGCTATTGGTAAAAGTCCAGCCATTACAGCAGTGTTGTACCCAAACATGTCATCAACTCCTTTGTATTTCAAGCGAACGTAAACAAGTTTAGAATTATGCTTGATGAACGTAGAATTGTGAATACACTCTTTTTGAGTTATTTGAACTGAGCTATATTTTAATTCAGAATTTGTTCATATCGGATTTCAAAAGCCTTCCTAGCGAAAACACAGGAATAAATCAAAAAACACATTCCAAACTGCTCCGTTTCTATCCACCTCTGAGAATCTAACCCAATGTCAAAACAGTTAAATATTGTAAATATTGCTTGTACACTGTCAAAAATGTTGACAAATTATAGCTGACAGCAACGTAAAAAAAAAACAAAAAGTTATTTTTGGGGAACCACCTGTTCATAGTTCAAAATGATGATCCATGAACAATGAATAAACAAATTCATTTTAGAAGGACTGAACTGAAATTTGAACAAGTTCATGTTGAAAGTGAACTTGCTCAACGCTGCATTATACGGTGCAATGTCATCAGGATTTGAAGCTGGATATGAAGAATGCAGCCTTCATTAACCACTATTATGCTGTTTATTTAATGATCTTTATTAACTGAACTTCAATGGCAGAATTCACCCTGCTTGTTTTTTGTGTGTGTGGTTTTTTTTTTACAGTTTTTATGGCATTAAAGTTTTTTCTATTTGCAAATGCAACATTGCTCGACAGTATTTTCATTTGTTTCATCGTAGTGCACACATCACATATGTGTGTGTGTATATATATACACACACACACACACACACACACATTATATATATATATATATATATATATTCTTGTCAACAATTCACGTATAGTTTTCTAACAGGGCTATAAATATATTTTCCCAAATCGACAGAACAGAAACTGAATTATAACGTTTCCGTTTATGAGTTCCACCAATAAATTAATGTTCCCGAACCGGGAAAGAACAGTTAATTTTGTTCTGTGCGGTGCACTCGGGGGCACTGGCGCGGCTGGGCAGGCACACGGCGTCAGAGACTGGCGGAGCAGCAGACATTGGATCGACCGTGCTGTCCTTCAATGAAAACTTGTGTTCCAGTTCCACAACATCAAAAAATAATGCTTCTGGTTTGATCACATTTTATTATGCTATAGATTTTTTTTCAAGCTTTATTTATTTATTAGGGTTAGCGGAAACAGGTGAGGATGGGGGGCAGACATGGGGCAAATACGTCGGTGGCGAGATTTGAACCACTGACTCACCGCGCCATTGAGGCATATGCATACTTTCCAGCGCTCTACCTAACCGACTTAGCTACTGGGCAGCACAAGATTCCATTATGCTATTTAATTACCTTGAGAAGTTTGACTTTGTCCATGGCAGGAGTGTGTGGGCGCAGTTTGTCCAAACTCTAGAAATGGTGGCGTCTAGTGCTGCGAACTAACGATTATTACCTGCGCTGAGCAGGTTATGTTTTTAGTCGCGCTGGTTTGTCTGGCGCCAAGATAACTGAAAAAAGTTGTACACGGATCTGGATGAAATTTTGCAGAGTTGAGCGGTAGCCAAAATATTCACAGGGAGCAAGTAATTGCCTTTTTATACTTTTTATAATACATGCATCCACAACTCAAATTAAATTCATGTTTTATTCCAGTTTATGACACCATATTGACCAGTGGAAATACAGACGTACATGTTTTAAAACACAATGATGTAACAGTAGGAATGTATACAGATTACAGATAATACCACAGCGATATTTTTGGTCCTCAAATATAAACTACTACTACTCAAACATTTGGAGAGGTAGACTAAGAAAATGTACAGAACTTTGGGAACAGTGCAATAGTAACATATGAGCAACCTTGAATTACAATTATTGATCGACTGATGAGGTTTTTGGACTGGTACCGATAACTGATATGTAACCGATATACTGAATTTTAGAGCTGTAAAAGAAAGCAAAAACCTGAAACAAAAAGTGCTGTCAGTCAATTGTCAACCAGCTTGTTAACAGGGTTGGGAAGAAGTTCCACTTTTTTAGTGTTGTAGTCATTTCCATGGCATCGTCGTTTAGAACAGGGTGAGTCTTTTTCAGGTGATGCCACATATTGCTGGTGTTCTTTTAGGTTTATTAGACACTTGGCTCATGGAAAGTATATGGAGAATGGCACTCACACACTACATTTAAATGTCATGTCGTTTTCATTGAGATCGTTATCAATATGTAATGTTGCTTTTATATAGGGGTAAGGGACAGTGGGAAATTACTAAATGCCTAAAGAATGACTTCTTGTAACGGTGCATGTAATTGCAATAATATTGCAGATTCCTCCGTATTAGCAGATAGATATAAAAATGTGTGTGTGAGTGATATATTGGTCTGACTACAATACTTCCCACTAAAGCTTGTAGAATGAATAGAAATAGGGCCAAAGCACACTTAAACTGTACACACAAAGTTGAATCTTTGATGGGAAAGTGGGGAGCTGAAAGAGCTCCTACAATGAAAATGAAAGACGAAAAACGCACATCAAGTACATCAGTGCACATCAAACGCACATCAGTGAGCACGTGCGTCTCGTGTCGCACGTCCGGCTCAGCGTGTTGTGGAATGTCCCGTATCTGGAGCAGGACAATGATTAACCCCTGGTGAACACTGGCGGGGAGAGGCCGTCATAAAGCTGTTAATGACTAGCGCACCACGCGGCCGCGTTGTCAAACATGCGCAGCCAGGGGGAGCGCGTGGAGACGGCGGGGCGGAGGTGCGGAGGGCACCACGCCCACTGCCAGCCCAGCGTGCAGCGCTCGGGATGGGGCATCATGGCCAGGTGACGTCCGTCTGCGGAGCACAGCCCCGCGGTGCCGAGCGGAGAACCGTTGGGGTTGAGTGGGTAGCGCTCCGTGGGAGCGCCTGCGTCGTCCACGTAGCGCAGAGGAGCCAGGCCGCCGGACAGCACCCGCGTCTGGCTCTCGGGTGATGCGAAGCGGAACAGACCTGCAACATGAACATACAAGAAAAACATTTGTCTGCTGCGCAGGTATAGAATATTCGTCCATGGCTGTGTCCGAAATCGTTCCCAACTCCCTATATGGTGGACTTAAAAGTTGAGGTGTCACCATTTCTGTATGAAATTGCCAAAATTATATAATATAATTATGATATTTTGCAAATAAATAATTAAAAACTTTTAAAACAGAAGAAAATCTCCCAACAATTTTGGGGATAAAATAAATGAAAATAATTAACAAAATAAGCAAATGTATTACATTGAAATAAGGCTGGGTGATATTGAAAAAAAAAAAAAGTATCTCGATAAGTGAATAACAAAAAAATGCACCAACTTCATTATTTTAACTGTAAACTATGATTAATAGTTATTCCAACATCACTCAGATTATAAAAACCTGAAACAATAAAAATGATTACATTAAAAACTATTTCGTCAGTTATTAATGTGTAATTGATTTTGATATAAGTCTCTTCATACATTGTATTTTGATTAAAGATACTTATTTATTTTTATTAATTCATTCATTTATTTCACAAATATTGTTAGGAGATGCTCATATTTCATATTGGAACAATGCTGGATGATGGATGGAGCTGGATGACACAGCGTGTCACAGAGTGTCAAGTGTGCATAGAATTTCCCCTAGAAATGCGAACCGCTACAATAATATATATATATATATACACACAATTATAAAATATATAATTATAAAAGTCAACAATTATCACAAAAAGTACTTACATTTATAACTATTTGCCGTGGTCGCTCACTATTAACTCCCACCGCACGTTTTTGGAGTTTAGGTCATTTTAATGCATTTCGCAATGCATTATGAGTTATATTGCTTTGTCTAGGGTACATTGATGCTCACTATTTTTCACGGTGCATTGTGGGATACGAGTGCACTACACTATAGGTGTACTATACACTATACTAGGTACATGGAGTAGTCGGACACCCCTCTTGGTGTGCACCAAAAATAGTACACTATATAGGGAATAACAACAGAATGAGAATAGTAAAAAAAACACTACCTTAACTCTGATGCGGATGCATAGTTTATCAATGTACTCCGGATCACTCTGGCAGAGACACGATCCGTACCCTGCGACTCTATGTTCAACAACTTTAACACCAAACTAAAAACAACACTAGACATGGTCACCCGCTCTACAAGACAATCAAAACGAAATGGACACCCCCATGGATAAATGAACAGATCAAAAAATGTAAGCGACTCTGAATGCGCGGGCAGGAAATAAAGGAAGACCAAGTTAACAGTTCATTATGAACATCTCCGTGAACACCTCAAAATCTATAACAACACTATCAAACAACATTACACTTACAAAAGCTCATTGAAGATCACAAGAATGATCCTAAATTTCTCTTTGATACAATCGATCGCCGAACAACCTAATAAACCCATATTTAAAGCGAGTGACACTGTGTCAAGACTTTGCGGACCATTTCCGAGGCAAAATCCAACATCCGATCCAAACTGTTAATCCATCAAACTCCGCCGGCCGATATGTCTGAACCTTCACCGATGCCAGTAGAAAAACTGGAGAGTTTCGCTCTGATTGATCATAGGACACTTAGCCGAGTCTTCTCCAAATTAAAGCCCACAGTCTGCTTATTAGACCCAATTCTCACTCGTTTCTTTAAACAATTCAATGACTTCTTTGAGGATCAATTACTGTACATGGTAAACTGTTCTCTTCAAACGGGTGTATTCGCCACTTCTTTTAAAACAGCAATGGTGAAACCCATTCTGAAGAAGCCCAAATCAGATACCAGCATACTCAATAATTACCAACCAGTATCCAACCGACCCTTTCTAAGTAAGCTCCTAGAAAAACTTGTTCTCAACCAAGTGAATATTTTCCTAAATAAAAACAATACACTTGAGAGGCATCAATCTGGTTATAAATCAAACCACAGTCCCGAGACGGCCCTCCTTAAGATTTCATCTGACATTAGGGGGAATTTTGATAATCGCAAATCCACAGTCCTGGTTCTGCTTGACCCAACTGCTGCATTTGACACAGTGGATCACCACATTCTATTAAATAGACTGAAGCATCTGGTCGGCCTATCTGGTACAGTCTTACAGTGGTTCACCCGATACCTCACAAATCGTACGTTCTTTGTAAGCATGGACCCAAGTTCCTCAAAAACGCATGAGATAAAGTGTGGGCTCCAACAGGGGTCAATATTAGGACCAACTCTTTTCAATTTATACATGCTTCCCCTAGGGGATGTCATCAGGAGACATACTGGCAACTTCCATAGTTACGCCTACGACACGCAGTTGTATATCACCGTGTCCCCTGAGGACATAGGGCAAATTGATGTCCTTTTAAACTGCATCGCAGACATTAAGTCTTGGATGGCAGTAAACTTCCTACAGCTCAACCAAGACAAAATCGAGGTCTTACTTATCGGTCCCAAAGTGCAGAGAGAAATTATCTTACCGGCTTCTACCACCTCTAGAACATTGCGAGAGTTCTATCACTGGCCAGTACAGAGGTGCTGTTGCATGCTTTTGTCTCTAGTCACCTAGACTACTGTAACGCCCTGCTCTCTGGTCTTCCAAAAAAGACCACTAATAACCTACAACTCTTACAAAACTCAGCTGCTCGGGTATAACAAAAAAACACTGTTCCCGCAGCGGTTAATTTCATTCCTGTCAGCTGAAACAATTTAAGTTGACGCTCGTCGTGGGCGCGGCTGGGAAGGGAAGACGCACGGCGGCAAAGAATGGTGGAGCAGTGGACACCTATGGGACCGACCACTCAGTGTTTCAACGTAAACTTTGATGAACGAAATAAAAGCGCTATTAACTCTTTCCCTGCCAATAACGAGAGTCTCGTTTTTTACATGGGCCTAGCCAAAAACAAGATTTCATTGTGGTTTTCAAACCTAGACAACCTGGGCCATGTTCTGACAAAAAAAAATGGTAACTTTCATACGTGTTGAACCTACCCAAAAGTCACCATAAACCCACACCATCACCAAATTCCAAAATTGATCCAACAAGCATTGATAAGAAAATAACGTCTTTATATATCGTTTAATATATCGGGCGTGCCACCACCAGCCGGTGGAACGAAAACGCACCTTAAAAGGTGTGGATAGGAAAAAAATGCCAATCAGAGGTGTGTCCCATTAGAGGGAATTCACATTAAAACTCTCACTAAGTTATATACTGTGGCGCAACAGCGGCCCCAGGTGAATGATGAACAGGGCACAGACAGACGTTTTTATGTAATGACACACCTGATTTGAGATGTTAATTCATAACATTTTTAAAGATGATGATAGAAAGTTATGTACTCGATTTTAGGTTTCATTTTTTTATTAATTGAAAAAAATCGATGATGTCACGAATCACGTGCCCCCACTTTGAAAATCCCCACTACAATCCCCACTACACCACTGCTTAACACGCTACCGTGCTGACCGCTGACCACAGCCGCGTGCGGCGGCAGAGACACTGCACGTTCCCGTCTCCAAAACGGCCGTTGGGGTGCTGGTGGTGATAATGCAGCGAAGTCCATATAATGTTTGCCTACAGCCGCGCTGTTCCGTGCGGGAATAAGATGAGGCAGAGGCAATGTTTCCCTGCAGTCACTATTTTAAAACTGGATTGGATTGGTGAAAAAAGTAACTCGCTGTGAAGAGCGGACAACACACATGCAGACAACACATGGCCCAGGCTGCTGTGCGCTCCTCCCGCGGCGGAAAAAATGGGCGGGGCCACACATCCCCCGCCCTCAGGAACGGGAGAGCGCAGAGAGCCAGGCTGTGTGTGCATAGACTGTATGCGCGTGTGCTTGATGGAAGAAATTGAGGGAGATTTTTTTTCCCCCTCAATGTCTCGCGGCCCGGTACCGGGTCGGGACCCGGTGGTTGGGGACCTCTGCTCTATACCACACAAGGTTGGCAAATGCCACATAAAAATTCATTTTTTTGTCTCCATCAGCCCTCCATTTTTATATCGACTTCATGTAGTGTATATGCTGCTACTATGTCAGTGGTCATTAGGGGTGCAACGGATCAAGAGACTCACGGTTCGGACCGATCCTCGGATCAGAGCTCACGGATCACGGATTTTTCGGATCATCGTAAAAAAAAAAGAAAACAAAAAAAAGACAAAAATAAAAACACAAGTTTGTCTTTTGTTTATTAAAAACTGTTGAATTAAAATACATTAACTCAACTTAAGTGCATCAGGATAATATATGTTTTAAACAAATAATATTATTAATAACCACATATTATATATTTACAAATGTAATAAAGAGAACATTGTTATTTATTTTCAATTGGACATGTATATGTTGCTGCTCTTATCAAAATCATATTGAATTACACACTGCCATATTATACTTAATTTATGTGATTTATTGCATTTCTGAACTATTCAGTTGAGAGACACAGACAGACACAGACACAGACAGAGACAGAGAGAGAGAGAGAGAGACAGAGAGAGAGAGAGAGAGAAAGAGAGGCAGAGAGAGACACAGAGAGAGATAGGGAGAGAGGCAGAGAGAGAGAGAGAGAGAGGGGGGGGAGAGAAGCAGAGAGAGACACAGAGAGATTGACAGAGAGATAGTGTTGAAATACTCGCCGTCTTTTCACCGCTACAGCCGTGACCGCGCGCGCACGCACACACGGGCTCACAAACTTGTGTGCATATACACACACACGCTCGCGTACACACA
>OMKY01221646.1:0-19494 GCA_900302395.1 Bregmaceros cantori
CTTGGCAGTGGGTTGGGTTAAGTCTGTATAGCCAGGGTGGCTCTGCCTCTGGTCATGTTGAGAATCTCCTCAACTCAGAAGTCCATATCGTCAAACCACTTAGTACTTCATGCGAGAGTTCGACCATTTCTATCACTGGCCAGTACAGAGGTGCTGTTGCATGCTTTTGTCTCCAGTCGTCTAGACTATTGTAATGCCCTACTCTCTGGTCTTTCTAAAAAGACCACTACTAAAACCTCTACTGGTTTTCAAATGTGTTAACAAACTCGCCCCTCCGTACTTAGCTGATATGCTTGTACCATATCAGCTGTCGCGGAACCTGAGGTCCAGCAGCACAGGGCTCTTAGTAGTTCCAAGAGTTAACTCCAAATCGCATGGAGAGGCCGCATTTAGCTTCTATGGCCCTCGGCTATGGAATGGTCTTCCGGAGGGCCGCGGAGACTGTCGATGTTTTTAAGAAAAAGCTCAAGACACATCTCTTTGATCTAGCTTATAAGTAGGATGTTACTGTCATCGGTACATCAGCCCACTGTATTTGTTTGCGTGTGTGTCTGTGTGTGTGCGCGAGTGTGTTTGATTTGGGAGGCTGTGGGTGACGTTGTTCTGTTCATTGTTCTGTCTCTGTAAAGCACTTTGTGTTGCTCTGCATGAAAAGTGCTATACAAATAAATAAAGTTTGAGTTTGAGTTCAATGTTACTGTATGAGACAATTGCCTGTAATGAGATGTGGCCGTTACAAAGCAGTCACGATGACAAAACGTTGTCTGGTGTGGCGGTGACCTCATAATGGAATCAAACCCTGCCTTGTTACTCTATAAGGAAACAAAACACATCCGGTTCTTCCTACACCCACCTTTGTTCTCATAGCCACCAAAGGCCATGGGCTGCATGGGGTTGATGGGATTGATGGGGTTGAAGGCCCCACCTCTGTTGCCACGGAAACTGCCTCCACCGACACCGCCACGCCCCCTCTCCATGCGTGGCGGGCCCCGATTGAAGGAATTTGCGCCATTCAGCCGGTTGTCGTGGTACCCATTAACAAAGGTGTTGCGCGCCTGGTCCCAACCTCCTACGCCATCTGACCCGAGACAGGGAAGATGCATGTCGATATTTACACAGGGGGAAAAAGAAAAAAAACACACCAACTTCATTATTTTAACTAAGCGTATGATTGATAATTATTCCAATTCCAAATGATTGCATTAAAAATATTTCCACAGCTATTAATGTGTAACTGATTTTGATATAGTTTTCTACATGAGTTGTATTTTAATGAGATACTTTCATTCTTTTCATTCATTCATTTATTCCACAAATATGGTTGGGAGCTCATATTTCAGATTAAAACAATTGTTTTTATGAAAACTATTTATTATAACCGCCACACACCGAGTGGATACTCTGTGTGCTGCCGCGATGACCGCAGGGAGGGCCCGGGAGCTGCGCCATGTGTCGCCCCTTAATCTTGTACATATCGATATGTCAAAATATTTCCCAATATCATAAAATGAACCGACATTTTGTGAATGGGGGGGTAGCCCTGCTTCATATGTTGACATGTGTTGACTCTATGCCAGAGCCACTTTATAACTTATGTGTTTTTCTTTTGTTTTGACCCGTCGATCTTGCGTTGTTTCATGCCCAACTAAAATGCCACGTGTGTGTACTGCGGTCATGTATATGCAACATGGCGAATTCAAATGCATCTTGAATCCACTACAGTAGTAATGAAATGAATTACTACAAAAAAACAACTTACAGTTGGGCGCAGGAGTCATTGCGAATCCAGCTTGTCGTCCGGGAGCAAAAGCATTTCCTCCTGGAGAGATTGAAAATTTGAATTAAGTGTGAATCTTATCACAGAGATCGGAATACAGAGAATGTCCATTTGTCAAACTCACCATTTTTGGGCACTTCATTGTTCCTTAAATGTGGTGGAATGTATCGTCCTAGGGCACAGAGAATGTGGCACTTACTTATGTTTATCATCAATATAAAAAGTCTAGATATTATTATCTATTTTTATTGTCGTGTATCTATTTTTTTAAGGATTTTTATTCGTAGTAGATTTAGTATTATCATCAATTAATAGATGGTGCTTATTTTAAAAATGTTATGTAGTTGACTAGTATTATTCCTGTGTGTTATCATTTCATAACACTCAAAATAGGAGACCGTTGAATGACGTAACCCTCGTGCAAAGTTGCAGTTTTGAGGTCAACGCCTGTGTCAGCTCACATCCTGCCTCTATTAAAAAGGCTCGTTAGATATGTACACTTCTTTTCGGTCTCAAGATTCACGTCAAGTCATCTTCCAGGCTTTGAAAAACCTAAAAGGATTGTTTCGACTTACAAATTCAGGATTGTTTCTACTTACTTCCAGTTCCCCCACCCTGACCGTCCGCTCCGGCCAAGTCCAGGACAGCAAGCTACACAAGAGATCACAACACATTAACTTGTTACACTTCTTCCACGCTACATCACTTACATGTTTGTATATCGCTTGGTTGCACAGTGGCAGCATAGAGCAGCACATGATTTATTATCCAATGGTTTAACCTTTAGTGATGTGACAACTCATCCTCGACAATTAATCTGAAAACTAACAAGACAGTTACTCTGAAATAAAATAATTTTTGAGTCCAAGTTCTTTTGGATATGGTAATTTTGCTGGAGTTCTTTTGGATATGGTAATTTTGCTGGAGTTCTTTTGGATATGGTAATTTTGCTACATTTTGTTTTTTAGGATTGACTTTGAACATTTTTTTTTTGACTTCGAGTCATTTCTGCGAATTCCAAAAGACTCGTCAAGATTGAGTCCTAGAACACAGATGTGGTCGCCATATGATTTTGCCCCTAAACGTCTGTCGTGGATAATATGGGTCAGGTGATATAAGACAGTTTAAACTAGTGGTTTACGCTAGCATCATGAGGAGGCCAAGTGATTTGCCGGTCTATCTATAGATCTCCCTTTCGCTATAGATAATGCCCAACATTGTTGAGTGACGGCCATTTGATCTGGCATTTTAGATCATTCAAAAGTAGCCGCCTCTTTGTTTCGGTTCTCATCAGACTTCATTTAAGCGATTTATTGCATTATTAAAGCTTTGATGACGCAAGGACTCGGACAGTGCGCACTTTTGTTGAACATGTGAACATGCGATCGCAAAATGCATTTTCTGCCTTGTATTGCAATATTGTATGTTGAGGCTACAGGGTATAGGTGTATACATCTGCCCTACTTCTCCCTGAGAATGAGAACGTAATCACATAACATCTTTTAACAGTCTTTACATGAAATCCTAGCTAGAAAAATGTGAATGAGTGCTATTAAGTTTGTGACCCTATGGAATGGAAACTTTACAAGTATCCATTTTTGCTGTCCACCAGAGGCTCTTGTGAGTATATTTACACATTTTACACATCATTTCACAATTGTATTAATTGTCGACACTCCCCACCACCACACAATTGCCCTCCACCAGCATGAATTCCCATGAGAAAAGTCACCCGAGTGTGCACACACCCCTCACAGTAACAGCAAAGGCTAAATGTGCAGTGTACGAGAAATGGCAGCAGTATGCACAGGCAATATAGGCAGTTGTATATGCATCATGCAATCATGCATCGCAGCAGCCAATCTGCATTCAGAAGCATTACCTTACTAGGAAGACCCAACAAAGACAAGCAGCTTTCCTAAAGACGACTCCCAGATTTTAAGCCTATTTTCTGGCATTTAATACTGTAATGTACTCACCCTGTGCAGATGGTAGCCATTTATAGTATGCATTATAGTATATACTATGCCCAAGAATAGTGGTGTCAACAATAAAATGAACGGGAGAGAAGAAGGCCCAATTATTGTAGCCATCAACTGAAATTAACAACATATACTAGCTGCTATAAAGCCTATTTTTGATAGAAAACCTGAAATAGTAAACTTTGGTTGAGCCTAACCAGTGAATGAATTACAATTAAGTTACTTACTCTGACTCAAACTCATTGGAATTATATATTCTCATGTTTTTTTTCCATGTTTATTTAATTTCATTATTTCATAGTTAATATTTTCATTAACATTAACCAAAAAAACAACCAAGATTCCATTCCGTGGCAATTACTGATTACATTAGTCAGCGATTTGTCAACTGACCGTTGCGCCACAAGATCACACAGACGACCGAAGTGCATGTGGCTAGATGGCTCCAAACAGCACAAGGCGAGTAAATGTAGTAAGTTTTGTTGAGAATCGGACCAATCCGAACAAGCGTGATCTGACACAAGACATTTCACAAACCGCACAAACATCAGACAATAAAGCTCAAAGCCTGAAAATAGCAAAGGATGACACACTGCACACGAACACACCAACAAACAGCAGTAGACAGTAACCTCACTATGACAGCAAGGCGCACACGCGCAAACACACACACACACACACACACACACACACTTCTCCGATTTGACCACTGCATCTATTATTCGACTATCAAAAATCACAGACATTCTCTGTTCAGCCCCCCAGTGTTAGGACCCCCAAAGCAGACAGACATAAGGAACACAAGATCCTTTTCTTTTAATCAATGACAAAAAAAGACAGCGAGTGGTTTTGACGTAAAACAAAAAGGGACAGATAGTTAGTAACGCAAAAAAATGAAATAAAATTCAGTCCATCAAGACTCACGGCAGGAATGAGGGCATTGGCATGACTTGGGAAATGACGTGGACTGGACAGGGGCAGAACCGGCGGGACAGGACCAGGTGCATGGGCATTATTGGACAGGACGGGGTTTGCAGAACAGGGACGGAACAGGGCAGGAACGTGGGCACCGACCTTGATGAGATGGGGGCAGGGACAGGCACAATATATTTTTTTGGCATGGCAGGGTTGGGGTTAGGGATGCACCGACACACCAGTTATCGGCACAGATAATGGGTGAAAACAGGATCAGCATCTTAGGGTGTGGTCCTTGCAATTTTGGGCTGTCCCAATCAACCAGATGAAACTATACATAATTACGTATAAACACTGCTGTGACAGGGATGTAACCAGACATAACTAACTAAATGAAAAATTCATGAGAAATTATTTTTCACTCAGGATTAGGGGTGTAAATAATACCGATTTTGTATCGATATTATTTATTGATACAATAGCTGTCGATACAATGTATCGATACGTCCGCAATTTTTCCTTGTCCATTTTTAATCAATTTGCGCCTGGACGTAATTCCACTCCCGTGCTGCAGATGGCTCTAAACCTATTCGGCGTCGTCCTTACTTCCTTAACACACACAAACACGGCGCGTGTGCCATGTGTCACTAGAGGGCAGCAGATCTCCAGATATTCACTCTTCAAAGACTAAGTAATGGAGCTATGAAGCTTAGAGGGGGAAAAACACAGTTCTAGCTAAACGTTTTGTTTTTGTTTTTCTTGGTATATTAATTTGTCTGAAATATTTCAACCTCTAAGTGCACACTTCCCTGACTTTGGTGATGACATGGTTTCAGCATGGAAGTGGAGTCTACATATGCATATTATCATTCTTTTATTATTTGTGCTATCATTCAGTATCATTGTACAGCATTGGCAGCAAGACATTGCACGCATTAGAGCAGAGAAGAGCAACAACATTGAGACAATCACAGCCATTTACATTTTTATGATCTTTGGCAACTTGACCAAGTCAAAACTTTGTTTTAGTCTGGGCGCCGTTGATGCCAATGTGGTTAAAGACACTTATCCAAAAGGACTGCAATTTAGATCGCAGCGCCCGTAGTGTCGTGACTTCTTCCCCCGCCGGCTTTTCTCTGATGTCTAGCCCCGATCTCTTCAGCCCAGTCTCTGATTATTCCTGTCCATAAAGATGGAAAACGGCACTTTCACCGGAAATAAGAACTTTTTTCCTCCAAAACCTGGTTTTAGTCTGGAAGGATTTTTTTATTTTGTTTTTTTTAAAGCGAATGGATTCAAAATGTTGCTAATGCAAACATTTGCGCCATTACAAAAAAAAACATCTGTCAATACAGACTTGTGTCATCAGAATGACTGCAAGTCTGATCGGTGCATCCCAACTGGGGAATGACAGCGGAGCATGGCATGGTGTGTCAAACTGCAATCTCCGGACTAGGAACACACATCATAGTATCCTACACAGTGCCAAAAAAAAGAAAAAAGCTTCCAATGAGGAAAAAAAAAATGCTGCGGCGGATATACAGGCGGATGCAATCATAGAGGACCTCCCAACACCTTAGTCGACCTGGATGTTCAACATTGTCAGCATCACGATGATGCCGTTAGAACATGAAATGTGAAATGTTCAAAGTTTCCTGTCCCATCACGTGCTACAACTCATTGATCGATAAATTCTCCCATGATCTTATCATTTTCGACAAATGTTAAGTAAGTAAGTACTGCAATGAATGGCTATTTCTCGCCAGGTGAACATGTCAAATTAATTATTCTGCAAATTATCTTAACAACATAATATTTAAACTGGCATCAGTTGGCCAAACGGCATTCCTCAGAGAGGCTTGGCTTTCGTGCATGACCGAGACTCGTTAACGGCACGTCAAATCCGCCCAGCGATACAAAAGTGAACAGCGCTTGCGTGGGGGGGGGCGGGGTCACAATGAAGAGCACTCGTCATTGCCGCCAGCCATGTGTGCACTCTTGCGGTAATCATTATTTACATCCATGCATGCGACTGTGCTTTAGCTTTGTTCTATCCAATCATGAGATAAAATAACCGGGTGTGGGAGAGAGGGGAATTCAACTATTATGTTTTTTAAACCTAAACCTTAACAGTTGAACGATGATTTGTTATATGATACATAGTTGGTCATATGAATTTGCCTCATCGCACCAAGATAGACAAGTGTTTCGATTAAAATAGTCATTTTTTCTGAATCAATTTTCTCCTAACTACATGAATACAAAAAATACAAAAATGTACTTTTTGTAAGTTAATTACTTAAATATTTTTGCAAAGGAAAATTGCGAAAAATTGTGCAAGAATGATGATCATCTCAATCCCCCAATACTAGGCTGCATACTTTGCTAACTTTAAAATGTATTTGTGAGGGACTACAGTTGCAATTTATTTTTCTAAGTGTATGAGTGAGCTAGATAATATAGGCTGTTGAGTTAATGTGATCTCCCATTTGGTAATGCTGTTTTATATAGCATATTAAAAGAACTGCTTGCTGTCATTTTCACTATGCACCTTCATTACATTTATTACGGTAGTACTGGTTCACCCGCACTTGATCTCTGCTGCTATCCCTGCGTTCACAATGTTGATAATCAAAAAACTAAATAAAAAAAGGTAAACTAAATTGAATAATTAAATGTATTTTCTTCTAATAAATACATAATTATCTAGATAAAAAAACATCCATATTATCTGTTTATTTGAAAGAAATACTGGGAGAATATTTGATTACTAAAATATTAGATAGCCCTGCAACCCTAAAATATGAAATGCATTAGGATCAGGGTTTTTATTTCTATAATGTGTACATTATAGTTCTGTGTGGGTGTGAATAGTCCAGCATTAAAAAAAAAATCCATTAAGGTTAAATGCATTTGCATCCCCTGCGGAAAGCAGAGTACAACTATTTGCGAGTTGCGATCCTCCCTCGGGTCTCACACGCGCCATGAAGGGTGGGGGGCATCGCCAAACTTCCGATTCCCCTCGTTTATGGCGTCCAGCATCGTTATCGCTGGTTCAGCGGAGGAAGGTGGCGTACAAAGCAATTATGACGTATTCTAGTGGGAGTGATGAGGGGGGGGGGTTGCACCGCGCAAGCGTGCTGGGGAGTAGCCACAAATGCAGGAAACAAAAAGGAGACCAAAAATATTGGCAAAGACACAAAAGGTCTCTCCATCAATAGCCTGCACTATATAGTGATTGACCTTCAATGCAAGGGCCAAGTGACACGGGGCAATTATCACATTGTCACTCGCCACCAATATTGATCGCTTGTGACGTGACGCACCATTTTAAAAAATCCCTTTTAAAAAACGGTGGAAATAACATCGGCCATAGGAGAGTACCGGCGGACTTTGAAACCTTTTCGATCTACGTGCACTCGGACCAAGAAACCGGCGCCGCACAAAACCGCTAATAGTTAGGATGTAAACGACGCAGCGCCTCCATTTTCTGTGCACATTAAAGTGCCCCCCCCCCACTTCCCCCCCGGGGAGCGCTCGACGACACAGCGGGGTCGGGCCGCCGTAATAGAACGGAGCGCTGCGAAACAAAAGCGGCGGGTTGTGTGTTGCAGTCGTGCTGGTGGATGCAACCGATGCACACCCCCTCACAATACTAGACTACACTATCCGTTCATACTAAACATCGCTCTAACATCCTCTACAATACCATGGGCATTGCACAACTAATGCAACACCTATTTTAAAACAAATGGGGGCAGTGATGCCTTAATGCGCCCCAAATAGAGGAAATAACGTCGAGAATGAACACCCCGTACGAATTGAGGGCGATGCCTAAAAAGCGCACGTACGTAAAGCAACTACGTAGGCATGTGACCGGCAATGCTTCTTACACTTTTATGCGTCTTGATAACATTGCATTTAATGAAAAAAAAGGAGCCAACAACGCTGGAAAAAGTACACGGCGATCCTGGACCCATTTTCGTCGCGGGAGGTAAAAAAAACAAACGCACCCTGCGTGTCAAGCTAGCCTCATTAGCAGCTTTAGCATCCCCTTCAGCCTCGCTAGCTGCTAACGCTGCAGCCGAGCGGCCGGCCGTCGTATTTTCTACTGTATTTACTGTGATGCCCGTCATGATCGGTGGTGTGCGGCGGGGGAAACAGCGACGGGGAGTCGTAGGCTTACCTGCTGCTCTAGACCGTGGACATTGTCGACGGCCACATGACTCATAACTATGGAATATGGAGGAAAAATGTTGACGTTGGAAAGTGGAGCTCTTTGTCTGCCGGTTATAAAACGCTACTTTCACGCGTCCAGGCAAAACCCCCGCTTTAATCTTCCCCCTCCCGGTCAATGGCGGCGACGGCAGTCAGCGACGCTTTGGTGGGGGGGTTCCGCCGTCGGGTTTCGCCGCGGAATGATCGCCGTCTTTCTTATTTCTAAACATCAATTGTGGTATTTTTCGGCTATTTTTTCCTCGTCACTGGACGGCACACCGCATCCACACTCAGCTGACGCCGCTACGACCGAGGGGAGGAGGCTCGTGCTGCGAAGCCTCGCGGCAGGGCTAGCGCTGCGATTGGTCGGGTCCGGGTTGTTGCCGTGTCACGATTGGCTGCGCCCGGGAGGCGGGACGCCCGCGATTGGCTGGCGGGCGCCTTGGAGACTTCCGCGCGTCTCACGACTGTCTAAACAAAATAAACAAGTGTCACGTTTCAACATATTGGACCGCATCGTTATGTGCCGGATGATAATGTAATCCCTTACTGTTACAAGATGGTGACTGCCAGTGAGGTTAAAAGTCAAGTATGGAGTATCTTCAATTTATTTTCAGATAATCAACTTAACAAATAATTTCATAATATTATATATTATTTTTAATTTATATTTGAGACGGCTTTTTGTGCCAATTGGCACATTATACCATGTCAGTGGTCTAAATCCATGCAAAAAAAAGAAAGAATTTTCTTCTTCTTTTTTGCTTGAGAATCTATACCTTACCGTCTTGATTCAAACGTGATAACCAGACAAAGATGATAGCATCTACTCGTAACATACATATTTAAGTGTGGTGTAATTATATGCATGTATGAAATTAAATTGTTATCAAACTAACAATGGTTAATCTATTAACAGTAAATCCTAACTTAAATCGTAGTAATTATCCACTCTGTTACACTGGCAAACTGTAAACCGATTAACAGCCCTTGTAAGCAATATGGACTATAGCTGAAATATGTTGATGAAATTATTAAAACATTATAGCCATGGCATGACAGAATAACAAACGATAATAACAATAACATGACCAATTAAAATACAGCACATGTTAAGCGTCCACCTCTCCACATCAGTCCTTACCCAAACTGAGCACCACCTCTCACCAGTCCTTACCCAAAAAGAGCTTTATTTTTTCGCCAATTATTGTTCGGCTCAAGAGGAATAAAGTGGTTTAACTTAAATAGCAGCAAATAAAAATGATTAAATATTATAATGGAGGCCTATGAAGAGAAGTCACTGCCAGTAGGGCGCCAGCAGAGGGCAGGGCAGCAACATGTAGACGAAAGCCGGGTACCTCAGAATAGCTCGCAATACATATAAAGGTTTAGCAACATGGTCTAAAACAAACTTATTGCATTATTTAAACTTTTCAGTGCCAACCAATTTGCACGGATGTCTGAAGGTTCACTTAATACTCTGTATAGATTCATGATCATCATCTATCGCATAGTCTGGCTGACCGTTGGACAACCAGCTCTATCCACCTCTCCATGTCATCAGACACACCGCATGGTGTCAGTTTTCACTAATCCTACAACATTTCTGAACGTCATCTTCCCATCGCTTTCTCTGTCTTACTCTCTCTCTCTCTCCCTTTCTCTCTCCCTCTCAATCTCTCTCTCTCCCTTTCTCTCTCCCTCCCAATCTCTCTCTGTCCCTTTCTCTCTCTGTCTCTCTGTTCTTCTCTCTCTTTCTTCCTCTCATCCCGTCCCTCTATCTCTCTGCCCCTCTATCTCTCTGCCTCTCTCTCTCTCTCTCTCTCTCTCTCTCTCTCTCTCTCTCTCTCTCAAACGAGCCTTCCATCATAGCCTCCAGTCATCCCAGTCCTCCATACATTTGACCAGTTCCTTGGTGCTTTGGACTCCCGCGTCCTCGGCATCATTTTAGTTTTTGTTTTTTGACTGTAGTTTTCATACAGCCCAATTTACAGCTTGCTTTATTCTGGCTTTCAGTTCTTCGTTGGTGATGTGGTCTGTATACAAGATGCCGAGGAGCCTGCGGGAACATCTAATATCTATGGCCTGAATTATTTTCTCCAGCTTGCCGCCAGGGGGCCTCTCAGAAAGAAACATTGATGTCCAGAGTGAGCGCGTCACAGTTCGATCTTCGAGCTGGTGGGAATGATCTTCGGTATAGATTACCACACAGATTTTTAGAGCAAATTAGCCAGCCAAAGAGTTCATCACTATATTTTTACACATTTATTTTTCTTTCCATGAAAGGCAGCTTCAACTGTGCTATCACATGTCACCGTTATCAAAATAACACAATTATTGCAATAAAATAGGAATTATTGGTTGATGATATTTTTCTTTTTAAATGTATTACTGGCAATTCCTTTTATTCAGACAAAAACTGTCAACACAGACTCCAGATTCGAAACTCTGGGTGATAAATGCCAAATAGTAGAAAAAAAAATGGAAGACCAATAATTAAGTTGACTATGAATAGTAAAGAGAGTGAATGCATGGAAAATATTATTTTCTTCAATTTTTATTATCTTTTCAGTAGCAAAAACTGTTACAATACAAACCAATGTATTTAAAACAGAAGCAAATCACCTGTAGATGGGTATACAGAGAGGAATGTAGAAATTGTACACAGCTAATTATAAAGAACCTTTCGTATTTCTTCTCAGTTGCAAAACTGTCCAGTTCCGACATTCATAAACTGTTCAATCAAATGATTAAATACAGTGTCATTATTCTTAATGGTATAATACAGCAGCTAGGTAGCATGTGACTACAGATATTAGCAGTCTGTTCCCATGATTGGCTGTTTAGCCATATGTAGAATAAAAAAATATAAAAACTCTCCTAGAAATTACAATTTCCAATTAACTTTTTTCAAGTTCATTGACATACTAGTTAATGCCTTATCAGTTGCATTATGATATGTAGGATAAAACAGTTTGCTGGAAGGCTCAAACACAGAGTGTTTACAGTACATTTAGATCATAATTACATCATAATAAGTTAATGAATAAATATTAAGCAGGAAATTATAGGAGGGTATACATTGTTGCCAGCGTCATCGGTGCTCCATAATCTTCATCCATTGGTTCCAAGAACTTCTCATTGGTCTGGCCAGAAATCTGGGTGACTTTCATACCATTGGACTAGAAAGGATATTGGAGGGGAAAAGCAAGTGAATGATGTTACCCTTAGCATAACAAGCAAACATAGTTGTTGCCACGGTTACTTTGCATCACAGTACAGTCTCTCTCTTCTTTTTGTCGTTTAACTGTCCTTGGTTGTCTAGATGCATCTGCATATATTAACTCGGGGTGTTATACAAAAATATTTTTCAGTCTGTTTCCTATATTTTCATAGACGACATACACATCAGTATGTGGGTAGTTCCGCTTAAAGTTCTAGGCTGAACATCACTTCCGGTGCCATTCATTTTGCCGTGTCTTCGGCTATTTTTCAACAGGTCTATTCGACGGAAGCGCGCACCTACCGCGTTATTTAAAAATGATGATGGTAACTTGGAAGCAGCCATTCCATTGATCCAGAGGAACATGTGACCACATCGGTGAGTACCTTCAAGTCGGATTTTGACTGCATTCAATCAATATTCACTTTACAATATTTCCACTGCAATAACTTTACACAGGCAACTATACAGACACAGGAAGTGCGTTTCAGCTGGTGAGACAAAATGTATTAGCACGTAAACTTGTCCATAAAAGCTGATGTATTAACTACGAAAATAAAATGACATAACTTATTACTGGCCACAGAGACCCACAATGAACACTTGCTATGTTTGCTTAATATTTCATCCAAGTCTTATGAGCTTTAAGGATCACATACAAACATATGAACACCAACAAAAACACGTTTGCGTATCTTCAATGTTGAGGGCAATATGCTCCAGCAAAGTCTTTAGTATGAGCTAACACACTTGGGCAATGCTATGCTCACCTGTTCTGCGCAGACCCTCACACCAGGGAACCCGAGGCTTCCAGCCGAGCTCATGCAGCTTCTCACTGTTCACTGGGTAACGCACGTCAACCACTGGCCTGGGGAGTGCAGGTTATAGAGGTTGGTGACAGAGTGATTAACAGGGGTAGGTTAGCCTGGCAAGCCAGAACGATCAACTTGTTCCCGCATCCCACAGATCTACACGTCTCACAGGTTTCTTGGTGTGGAGCAATCAGGATAGATGATTTTCGGCCACAAATCGATGCAGCAATCGACATTGTTATGCGAAAATTGGACAAACCATTCAGAGCACCCCTAGTCTCAGTCACTCCCGGGGAAAAAGCGCTGGGGTGAACACAGCTTGATAGTTTTTTTTTTTTTTAATTTGGTCCGTGATTCTTACATTTTAAAATGTGTAGCATTCTAGAAAAAGCGCACAGGGTAAAATATCCAGTGGGATATGCGACATGTTAGGTGTACTCACCTGTCTGGTATGAACTCCAGCCAGTCATCGAGTTGTCCGTCGTCAACGTTGTGAATCTGCAAAATAGGTGTCCGCCCATGGGTATCACTGTGGACATTTTAACTTTCTGGTCTCCACTATATTCCAAGCCAACAGCTGAATGTTCAACTGTGGCTGGAGCATGGTGTTTTCCCTGTGCTAGACCTTTATTGACCTGCTAAAACTAAAAAGAAAGAAAAATCAGTATTTAGATAGCGTTCTTTTTTTTTAACCACATTGTGGTACTCAAAGCGCTTTACAGTGACCTCTCAAACACACATTCAAACACAAATGGCGGTAGCTGCCATACAAGGTGCTTGACACCACACACTAGGACCCAAGGACAATTTGGCAAAAAGACTGTTGCAGCTGGGATTCGAACCATCAACCTTTCTGTCTTTATCCCTCCATGCTCTTGTGTTCTTCTATGTACTTTACAGCAGTTATCAGATAGTTATGATAATAATTCCTCATAGAAATGTCATTGGCAATGGCAATAAAATGGGTTCTGGCTATTTGCAAGGTGGTGGCGGGCAGCTAGTGGACGGGGATTAAATTGTCCTATTCAAATTTGCAAACACTGCGATTGAACCGACAACTGAAGGACAGTGACAGTGGCAGACTATCGACTGCTATTTATCCTTGTAAACCTGATTTGGTGTGTCTCTGTGTGTATGTCTCCCTCACCTGTACCTCACCTGGGAGTGTACCATCAGTAAACTCACCGGGAAGGGACAACAAAGGATGCACTTTTGGCAATTGCTGAGGAAGCTGAAACTACCAATCTAGGTGCTAGGTTCAGTTTTACTCAGCTACCATTCAGTCCATCCTTGCATCCTCCTTAACAGTGTGGTATGCTGGAGCCACAGCCGAGGACAAACATAGGCGGATTGTCCTCTCTGCCGAGAAACTGACAGGCTGCTGTCTACTCCTCCAGAACTTTGAAAAGTGTGTCGGATCATTTCCGACCCTTCCCACCCTGGACACACTCTGTTTGAATCCCTCCCCTCTGGTAAGAGGTTCCGATCCACTAGGGTCAGAACCTCGCGCTAAAGGACCAGCTTCTTCCCTGCAGCCATACGGCCACTGCACGACAGGAAGCTCCGGATGTGTCAAAATGCACTTGCCACTTTCCGTCCATAGCTCTCCTCTACTTATCACTGGGCAAAACCCCAAACATTCTGCAATGTATGTAGACTGTCTCAATGTATATAGACTGGCCCCCATAGATCGTAGTTCCCTTGTTTATGCCTTGTTACATGTTTGTTGCATTGTCTCTATGACTAGCACCTGTACCAAGAAGAATTCCTAGCCTGTGATGTTGTATCATTGACAATGGCAATAAACTTCATTCTGATTTGGATTCTGTAATTACCAGATATGGGCGGAGTAGCCATAAAAATTACTTAAGCAAAAGTATTGTTACCTCAGGAAAATATTACTCAAGTAAAAGTCAAAAGTAGTCATCCAAATAGTTAAAAGTAAAAGGGTACTCCACAAAAAAGTTACTTAAGTAGCGAAAGTACTGAGTAACTTTCAGTAGAAAAAAAATCTCTTTTCAAAATGTAATTGAATGCATCTTCTTGATTTACAATCCCCGGAAATCACCCATCTTTTCATATCCTCCTGGAAGGAGAGATTAGAGAGAGAAGAGAAACCAAGAGAGAGCGCGAGAGAGAAAGAGACAGATCGAGAGAGAGAGCGAGAGATATGACACCAACATACGTGCCGACAGTTCCCAAAGGGTGTCGCTAAAGGCCAAGTTAATGTAATGAGTACTTTTTACTGACATTTCAGTAAAAAGTTGTTGTTTTTCACCTCAGATTTACTCAAGTACAAGTAGAAAGTAACTTGTGATAAATGTACTCTAAAAGTAAAAAAGTACACAAAAAAATTGTAATAGAGTAAATGTAATGCGTTACTGCCCATCTCTGGCAATTACTTACAGCAACCCCTAATGGTCCCTTACACCACCGTCATACTTGCAACAACAAAGTTCTGTTTACTGCCTTACCACTATGCTATACACAGCAACAGTGTATATAGCATAGTGGTAAGACGCCTGTCTTTCAGGTCAACGTCCTGAGTTCAAATCCAGTAGTGAGTAATCTTTGCATCTTTTTTTTAATCTCTAAATTGTGCTTTTTTAAATTAGGGCTAAGGGTTAGGGGTTAGGTTTAGGGGTTTGGGTTAGGTTTAGAGGTTAGGGTAGGTGTTAGGATTAGGGGTTAGGTTTAAAGGTTAGGGTAGGTGTTAAGGTTGGGTTTAGGGGTTAGGGTAGGTGTTAGAATTAGATGTTACAATGCAAGTTCGGAGACGGAAAATTGACGCAGTGGACTGAGTCATATGCGGAAGTGCGAGTTATGGATTTAGGATTGCAGTCCGTAAAGAGGCATTTGGGCGGGACATCTTATCAATTACTTTACGTTTAAAATCTCGTAATGGCATTATTACAAATTAAACATTTCTTCATCCACTGAGATTCATTTTAAAAATGAACCATCCCAAACATGGTAGTGGCTCACCTGTTCGGTACAATTATATGTTTTTCATGCTTTTTGCTTCATACTAAAACATACCGGAGACGAGAAAGAATCTGAACACTTCAGGCCGACTTACCATCTTAACCAGCTGTGACGCCAGCTGAAGGATGGGCACTTCCCAACCAGAACCCACATTGTAGATTCCGCCCACAGCACCTTTGTCCAGCAGCAGTAGGAAGGCTTCGATGGCATCATCTACGTACAGGAAGTGGCGCGACTTGGGAATGGTACCCTGGATGGTGCTGATAAAGCAGTTACGATTTTCAATCAAATATTATGTATAATGTTGTTCATGTAGCAGACTGTGTCTCAACTGTTCACTTAACACACCACAACTCTGAACATAATTCCACTCTTGAAAGGATTCTTGCAGGAAACAGAGTCAAGTTTTAGCCTTTTTAAGGCCTTCTTAGACTGTAACTCATGAGAAAACCCTTAGACAAACTTCAAAAGCACCCTCCAACAAAGTACCAAGAGCCAGTTCTTCTGGAAATTACATTCACCCATTTCCCAAACACATGATGTCCACACTATCGATTCTTGACTAACAGCAGAGGCATGCTCTTGCACTTACGGGACGCGGTAGTGGACAAAACAAGCCAAACTTATTAGTGTTTCAGCACGCAGATAGTAGAAACAACAACAACAATGCAACAGGCACATTTTTCTGATTCTCAAACTAGAAAATGTACTTTTTTCAAGTCTTGAGTAAATTAAATTTTAGTGAATGTGGATGTTTTTTTCCAAGACATTTAAGGCCTAAAATTCAAGTTTATGAATTTAAGACTTTCCAAGACTGTTTTGGGAAGGCGGTAGACCAGTGGGGCATCGCAACCATCAAAAGCAATTAACTAAGAAGTGGAAGGTGCTGTTCCTGCCCAAACTTCCCTTGGGACGAATTAAAATAATCTTGAATCTTGACATATCTCAGTTAATCTACCTCCTAAAGGAAAAAGTCTTAAAAGATTTATATGAAATTAAATGTATATGCAAATCCATCCACAAAGTCAGAATTTATGGACCAAGCAAAAATGTGCCCATGTTGAACTCAGCCATAAGTCTTGGCCTCCAAATTCTCATCAGTCCAAGAACCAACCCTCTAGACTAGAGCATTAACACACCGAATCTGAGACAAATCCAGATTCAGATTCAGATTCCTTTATTCGCCTCTGAGCAATGCACAGAGGAATTTGACTTGGCAGTTTATAAAAAATCTTTTCACAATTAAGAACGCAAAGACAACCAACACGACAACAATCATCCCTCCTTTCAAAAGTTATCGCATTAACACAGAGGATGTGCACAAAATCATTACATCTCCTATACGCTCCATGTTTTGGGGCTATAATAAAAGAACTCCGCAAACTGACGTCACTCAAATCAATAACGGCAATACTTAAAAGTGTATGGTCATGTAAACTAGGGCTGCAACTAACGATTATTTTAATAGCTGATTAGTTGCCAATTATTGAAAAGATTAATCAACTAATCGGTTGGATAATTTTTCCTTAAAAATACCCCAAATTCTTTCAGCGAATCAACTTGAAATATAGTCGGTATCCTACGGCAACATATATACAAAGATTAAGTTACTTCCTCTAAGACTAACTCATTACATGTATCATAATCAATTATGCCCATTTAATGTTTCATATTTTCGTAAATTATTAATTAATATGAAATTGTGTGGATAAAAGGAGCACAGATCAGACACACATCAGACAATAACGATTCATTTCTTTGCCGATTATCCAATATTCGATTAGTTGTCGATTCATTTTATAATCGTTTAGTCACTGATTAATCAACTAGTCCTAATGTAAAGCGCTCCCAAATAGGCCTAACAAAACTCTCCCTTGAGGGATTAGTGGAAGGTGAAAGAAGCCAAGGCAGACAACGCAAACAATGACGCGACAACATCCACGAATGTTCAGGACCTACCCACCCTAAACAGAACAACACTGGATTGGCGCCTCTGGAGAAGGATGACCCATGTTGGTGCACATTCAGCTACAAGCGGGAATAGCGAAATATGGAAATCAATTCAAGGTTGGAATCGTTTAACTAAAGTAAAATTAATTGTGAGCAAAATCACAATATGTTGCACATTCACTTTCAAGCTCTACAAATACAACTACAACTAAAAATTTGTTCAGAATACATTTGAACGCAAGGGATGCGATGGAGCATCATGGTATATTAATGAATTACTAATCCACTGCAATTCCACCGAACAGCAATAGCATTTCTGAATATTGGTGTAAAACTGTCACCTCCAATGGATTGTTTGTTACAGCCATCAGATAAGCTATAGTATTGAAAAGCAGAATGTGGAACCTGAACCCAACTTGAATTGATTAAAAAAAAATAATAATACTTTCTCATTGTTTAAGCTTATTTTAAAAGTTATCAAATTTAACAATAAGCAATTCATTATTTCAGTCCTCATTAAACTTGTACTGTACTGCACACATGTACTGCATCCTTGCTCTGGACCTACTTGATGCACAGGACCAGTGGTGGAAAGTAACAACATTTTGAGATGGGTAATTTTACTTTTACTCTGAGTACAATTTAAGCAAAGTAAAGATACTTTTACTCTATTACAATTTTTCAGTACTCTTTCCACCTCTGCACAGGACTATGTGTGTGATCCGGATAGCAGCACCAATTGTAACGGATGTGAAACAGTCGTATTCAAATTTCTCAATACACAGTGATTGAACCGACAGTAATAGGCACATTACCGTAGGCAATCGACTGCTTATATACCCCACTGTTTGCAATGTCTGGACAGTAACAATTTTTAAGCCTGTAACGCCCTCCCAGCCCCCGTTGCTTAGGTTGCTTGCTGCAAACTCTTCATTTTTCCATGTGATCCGTTACTAACCTATTGAATTGTGTAATGTGTGAAACTTATCCCGCTGCACCCCTGGTGTCATTTTACACCCATTACACAAGTGCACATACAAAACATTGAATGCATGTTATAAGCCCCCCCAGTGCCTTGTGTCATATGGATGTACTGACCATTTCTTGTTGGCTTGCAGCAGTGTCACGAACCGTGGAATAACCTCAAAACAAAAACAACATAGTGATTCAATTCAATTAACTCTTTCACTGCCGAGGCTCTTCAGCATTCACTGTCCCTAAATTGCCAGGGGTTTTTGGGCATTTTCAGGACTTGGGCAGAGGCCCACAGAATATTTTCTCCATTGTCTATTAAAACACACGGTGGCTCATTTTGTAGCTGAGATTCTATATTCCAACCAGGGAAAGAATTGTATGCCACAGCCCCCCTGTTCCAGAGATACGAGTGTTGAATTATGGGTAAAAATGGACATTTCAGCGCTTGAAACTTAGTTTAGGAGTTATGGGCACTTTTGTGAAGTGTTTGATTTCACACCAAAAAACATATTTCACCAGACCAATTTGGGTTCTATTTTGTTCAGAACATCCTAAAGTTTTTTGACATCATGTTTTATTTTACTCAACATCACCACCAGGTGGCGATTTGGGGACAAATTAGAGATAGAAGGCGCTCCTCCCTCTGCATTTTTGACA
>OMKY01221650.1:0-20044 GCA_900302395.1 Bregmaceros cantori
TGTGTGTGTGTGTGTGTGTGTGCGTGCACATTTGTGACTGTGCATGTGTATGGTTTTGTGTGTGCGTAAGTATGTGTATGGTTGTGTATGGTTGTGTGTGTGTCTATGCTTATTGTGCTGTGTGAGTGATTGTATGTATGTATACATATATGTGTGATTTCTTTTGTGTGTTTTTAAGTGTTGATGTGCATATTTGTGAGCTTGGTTTTGTGTGTGTGTGTGTGTGTGTGAGAGAGCTGCAGAAAAAATATGCCAGGAGAGAGAGCTGTTATTTCTCAGCAGTGTAGGTTGGGGCTACAGCAGCACTATATCCATGTTGGTATGAGAAATGACACCCCCTCCCTTTGACTGCACCCCCCCTCCCCTCGCTAGGCCAAAAAACAGACCAGCACTACCCCCTCCTCCCCCCATCATCCTCAAAAACGTTCACTTTCGTCTGCTCAACATCTGGAACTCATTGGCGGAGCCGGGAGGGGAAATCAGCTTTGACAACACAGTCTGTACACACACACACACACACACACACACACACATACACAGACACACCCACACAACATACATACAAACACACACACACACACACACACACATACACAGCCGTCTTGACTTGAGCACAATGTCACTTTGTTGTAAAAATGTCTACATGTGCAAAATATGTATACAACACACACACACAAATGCACAACCGTGAATACAGACACACACATGCACACAAACATTTACACACATAGAACCGTCTTGACTTCAGCACAATGCCACTTTCTTGTAAAAATGTCAACATGCACAAAATATATGCAAACAGATACACAAATGTGTATACAGACACACATGCACACACACATAGTCTCGGTCCTGGAAAACTACAGTCTCATTCCTATAGCAACATACACACACAAACACTCACAAGCAAAACAACACCATTAATGTACTATATAGAAAAAACACTGGCTCATAGATCAATATGTTTCCCAGAGTATCAATAGCCGTAAGCGACTGCGACAGTGATATGGATGTATGTATGGAAAATGCACTTGCATGTTTGTTTTTTTATTACTAACAACCTAGCCTAATGTATCTTATATTTAGGGCACACCCAGAAACTAAATGAAAATTACTTTTCAATTTATTAACTGGGACTATACGCGGTGCATTAGCGCCCCCTACAGACTCATTCATTATCCTCCCGCATTGTTGCACAATTTTTTTTTAAAAAAGTAACAAGCCTGTTTCGGGAAAAGTAAGGAGTAGAAGTACTGATATTTTCGATAGAAATCTACTGAGTAGAAGTAAAAAGTAATCACAGAAAAATGTACTTCTAAAACTACAGATACTTGAAAATTCTACTTGAGTTCAGTACTTAAGTATCTGTACTTCGTTACTTGCCACCTCTGAATTTTAGAACCCCTAGAATTCCCCATGTGGTGGTTCATCTGACCCGAAGGGAGTCCCGCGCCACTAGGCCTTGGTGCCTCACTGCAAGTCTTAGACTGATGTATCCTTTTATATGAAAAAGAGTTATCACATGCACTGTTCCTGGACGGTGCACCTTACAGTCTGGTAGGCCAAATAGTATGGAAAATATGGTCATCTTTTGAATGATTATGACCAGTGAAAATAATGTTTGTCTGTTTTTTGTGATTCAAACTGTTTTTCCAACCGTAGCTAGACAGCTTAGCTTTCCAGATGAATGCAGAACATTACCACGTATTACCAGCGGAAATTGTGGGGGGCAGTATAGACGAGTTCGGGGTTACTTCCAGTCACTTCCGGTGCCATTTACTTGCCGTGTATTTGGCTATTTTTCAACATGTCTATTCGGAGGGAGTATACACCTACAGGGTTATTTAAAAATTGTGGCGGTAACTTGCGATGTGCTATTCCTCACCCAAATGTTATGTGCAGATCTGTGACCCATAAACGCATGATTTAATAATCAGTTCAACCCGTTCCATTTTTTCATTTTTTTGGAATTACTAGTAGAAGCAGCGAGCCCATTGGTCCAGAAGAACATGTGACCACTCGGTGAGTAACTGCCAGTAGGAGTTTGACTGTATTTCATCAAAATTCATATAAAAAGGTTAACGAAGCAAGGAAATGATGTGTATCTGGTCACAGAGCGACAACTAGTGGTCGATTTTGAACTGGTGTGCATTTTGTGTGTTTTTGTGTCCACGTACCGCGGCCTTCTACCAGACTTTATATACATACATATAGGCACAGGAAGTGACCTGCAGAAGCGCAGGACAAAATGACTCCCCCCAGTGTTTCGCACGTAAACTTGTCTATAGAGGCATAATATAATCAACAAACATTAGCAAACTGTTTTAACATAAGTTGTAAAGGGCATCTTAAAATATTGAAAATTCTCGCCGTCTTGCGTTCTAATTCCTACATCTCCAAAACCACAGAAAAAATATTCTCCATTATCTAATATATGAAACTGAGATTCCACATATCTAACAGAAACAACACAGTACATTTTGCAGTGTTAAATATGCAGTTTCAAAGTACATTGACTCTTTCAGAGTTATTACAACAACAGAGAGAGTTTAATATTTTCTAGTGTTGGTGTTAATTTGCAGTGTTACAAGGCGCTGTGTCAATCAGACTCTACTAACCCCGGCCCAGAGCCCACCCACCTCAACCTCTCTCAAAAAAAGGCAGCCATTTTCATTGCGTCGTGACTCATGCGACACCCAAACCTTGGAGCGGGCCGAGCTTTGGCTTGGCCCCCAGGGGTTTGGGTCGCAGCGGTGCTGAGGCCAACTCGGTGTGTCGCAGGCCCTCGCGGCCTTCGTCCGCTGAGATGCAGACGCCCGTCCCTTCACGGACATGGAGGCGGTGCTATCATCTGCGCCCTCCCCGGGGCATACGGATACCCATTGTTTCAGGTCAACGTTTAACACTATGGAAAGAATTAATTTAACACCAAATCTGATGAGGACCAAATACACTTGGACACAGTGTTAAATGTAACTCTTTAAGTGTTAATTCACCACTGTGAAATTTACTGTGAAGACAGAAGCAAAAATCTGGCTTTTCCTTGGAGACAACATCCTGGAGCCGTGGCTTGCAGCCTGGGCGGACTCTGGTGGTTACGGTGAGGTTGTGGCAGTGAGCCAGTGCCTACACAGTGGTGAGGAGAAGTAAGCTTTGAGGTTTCAGAGGAGCCAGAGGCTCAGAGCTGCTGCTAATAGTAGGTGGACTCCGTGTGGACCACACACACACAGACTCACAGACATCAGCCTCCCAGTACTGCTTCACTGTGTACGAGTAGATTAGATGAGAACATTAAGACCTGCTTTACAGACCAGTTTGGTGGGCAGTTCCGGTATTACTACAGGTTATGTTTTTGGTCGTGTTGGTGGAAACGGCGAAAGAAAGAAGTGATAACATTTTGGTGCATTTCTGTAGACTACAAGTAAAATAACAATATAATCGTTTTCTTTGACCGATGAAAGGAACCCAGCGGCCCTGACGTCACATGCCGAAACGTCTGGGAGTGTCCGGTGTCATGCCATGCAAGTTTCGCCCCGCGGGATTGTTCCCCCTGAGGCCCCGAGTCAAAAAGTAATCAATACAATACTGTTTGAAAATATAGCCTATGTAAACGTGACCACGGTAACACTGAATAACAACTACATACCTGCTTTCAGCAAAATGGACCGTTGTTAGCATTTGGCGAGTTGCATGGAAGTCATCGCTTCCGTGAGTGAGTAAGGGATGTCTTCTGCCAATTCTCCCGACATGCGAGGATACCGTATATATTATTTGTAAGATACATTGTAGGTATAGGACTCTAGAGCATCTACATCTTTTGCCGTCAGTGACCCCATTGCCTTGCGCAGGTTTGCACTTTCCGAGTGCTTCTAGTTATTCTTTTTTTTTTTTTTTTTACCTCGAATAAGCCAGTCACTTTGCTGTGTTTTGACCTGTTTTCTGAGCTTGTCTATTTAGAGGGAGCATATTTACAGTGTGCTAGTTAAAAAGACAGAACTATGGGTGAATGGGTGTGTGTGGTGTGCGTTTTGCGTGACAAATTCAGCCACTTCGGTTCACTATGATGACCTACACAGGCTGCAAGTGTATGCCAACAGGGCAGGACAAAATGGCAGCATTCTATTTTTAGCGTGTAAACTTGCGCTATATTCGGACACGGATGAAACCCTTCTGTACTCTCCATCCAGTTTGAGTGTTGTTACTGTGTGCCAGGGCTTGAAAACCAAATTATTTTTTAAAAAAAGTTTAGTTCTGAACGGATCAGGTAGGCCTAGGTTTAACGTTTTCGTTCTTGAAACCGTTCCGCCACCAAAATATTGGTCCTGAACCGGTTCGGAAGGCAGAAATTGTGTTCTTCTAAGACTTCCATTGCGCAATGTTACGTTTAGATATAGTTAATACTATATATAATGGTGGACTTTCAAACTTCAGTGCAGCTGAATTAACATCAAAACTGGCTTTAAAACGCCATTACATTCGCTTCCTCATCTGTCCACAAGATGGAGCCCCAGATGCATGGAGCTTGATGACTGACAGTGAAAGTTGAATGGATGCACAACCGGAAATAGTCTCCCAGACATAGGATATGTTAAAATATATACAGAACAGAAAAAAAAAACGTTTTTAACCGGATTTGTGGATTTCATAATGTTCCGTTTCTGTTCCAGCTCCGGTTCGGAGCCCTGCTCTGTGCACCATTGGGCAGTGTTGTTTTTTCAACTAGGGCGAGACTGAGATTGATTGAAAATCTCAATCTCCTCTTTTCTCCAGTCCTCTGTTAAAGGAGTTCTGTTAACCAATCAAAACGAATTAACATCAACAAAAAATAATCAAAACCAGTAGTTATTTCTTCAACTAGCCCGAGATTGAGATTGAAAGAAAATCTCAATCTCCTCTTTTCTCCAGTCCTCCATTACTGTCCTTAACTGGGCATTGGTCGATTGATTCCATTTCGATGCGAGCCTGATTTTCCCAGACCAATTCAAGTGATGCGCGATGCGTGGACGATGCGTTGGTTGTGGCTCGCCAGGCTAGAGAAGAGTGGAGCAATGGAGCAAGTGCTCCCAGAGAGTGAAATGACTAGAAAGACTGTCAGAGTAGAAATGTCGAAAGTTGGCCATAATTATAGACCACAGTCACTGCACACAACAAGATGGGCGTGTAATGAGCTGTGCCACAGTCACACAGTGGTTAACGGTTGGATGTTGAACATGTATTTACCTGGATGGAAGTGCCGTTCTGTGTTCCTGCCAACCCCAGTAACAATCGACTTCTTACCAGGTATGTGCTCACCAGATATGGACCGACTAGCCATACAAAGTAAAATTATTGTTACCTCAGCAAAAAAATTACTCAAGTAAAAGTAAAAAGTAGTGATCCAAATAGTTACGCGAATAAAAGTAAAAAAGTACTCCACCAAAAAGTTACTTAAGTAGCGAAGGTACTGAGTAACTTTCATTAAAAAAATAATGAATTAGTACAATTAGGAAAGCACCCGTGAGAGACAGCGAGAGCGAGAGCGCCCGAGAGGGAGAGAGCGAAAGAAAGACAGAGAGAGAGATGGAGAGAGAGATATGATGCCAACATATTTGCCAACAGTTCCCAACGGGTGTCGCTAAAGGCCAAGTTAATGTAATGAGTAGCAAATTCTTGACATCTCAGTAAAAAGTATTTTTTTTTTCACCTCAAATGTACTTGATTAAAGGAGAACGTAACTTGTGAAAAATGTACTCCAAAAGTTAAAAAAAAAAAAGTACTCAAAAAATTGTAACAGAGTAATGAGAGATGAGCATTACTGCCCATCTCTGGTGCTCACTGATAATATCATAACTTATATTCCCTTAACCATGTAAGCTCGGAGCTGTCTTTGATCAGTAATGTATAGAGTTCTGAAAAAAATAAATAAATTCTGGAAAATCAAATCAAATCAATCAAAAGTCAAAGTCTCCCTCTAGCATTTTACTTGAGTCAAAGTATTAAAGTATTGAGTATAAAAGCCTACATTCGGTATTAAAAGTTTGAATTATAGTTTGTACTTTAGTGACTTGTACTTGAGTAGAAAAGTAAAAAGTACAATAATTTCACTTTAGATCCATTCAGCAATTTGCTACTCGTTACATTAACTTGGCCTTTAGTGACAAATGTTGGGAACTGTTGGCACATATGTCGGCATCATATCTCTCTCTCTCTCAGGTGCTCTCTCTCTCTCTCTCGGTCTCTCTCCCTCTCTAGCACTCGCGCCCTGGGGTTTGTAAATCAACAAGGGGCATTCAATTACATTTTGAAAAGAGAATCTGTCCTAATTTAATTTCATTTTTTTTGCTGGAAGTTACTCAGTACTTTCTCTACTTAAGTAAGTTATTTGTGGAGTACTTGTTTTATTTTCACTTTAATAACTATTTGGATGACTACTTTGTACTTTTACTTGAGTAATATTTTGCTGAGGTAACAATAATTTTACTTAAGTAATTTTTATGGCTACTCTGCCCATATCTTATGATGATCATAATACAACACTGATGCAGAATGTGTCTGTAGTGACCGTCAGGGTCTGGTGATGAGAGGGTTAAATGGTTGAATGTGGTAGATGAGTTATTATGTATTTAATAAAGGTCGGGCCTCCGTTGGGCCGGAGACAGCTCTGTTGCTAGGCTACTCTCTCTCTCTGTCTAAATGCTTCCAGCCAGTCTTTGGCAGTCTCTCCAGCAGAGACATTCCGATGCTCAGACATCATATTTTCCCTTTTTCCCCCGCCCGTTATTTATCAGCCCGCTATTCAAACGCCGCGCGCCTCCTTCATTCCCAAAGAATGCCTCAGGAAGAAGAGTTAATAAAAGAAAATTGACCCTCTCCTTCTCTGTCTGTCTGTCTGTCTCTCTCTCTCTCACCCCCGCCTCACCCACTGGCTCTCTCTCTCTCTCTCTCTCTCTCTCTCTCTCTCTCTCTCTCTTGCAAAGGCATTTCGGTGAGGGAAACATGATGAGTAACCTTGTTGTCTGCTCGTTTTACATGTTCTAAGGTGGAGTCGTGTTCCCCCATGTTGATCAGTAGAATCTGTAGCTTTATGATATGAAACTTTAATAACTGGCAAATGCATCAAACTGGGTAATCAAACTACAAACCACTCTGGGACAGAAATGCAAGATTCTCGCACACACAATGAACGACTCCATTCCGTCCGTACAGCGCCACTCTAAACGATATAATCTGGTAATGTTGCGAGCCGATTGTACGCAGATGGCACAGGAGTGCCAGGGTCGGCCACAGAACAACCTCTGCACCTGTTGGTAGTCCACAGAATCATGATTGCTGTCCCCGAGGGGACAAAAGGACCTATCAGGATGGTGCAGTGGTTTAGTTTTAACAAAAATATCTGTACTTCTACAAGTCAAGTCAAGTCCCAAGTCAACTCCAAATCAAGTCATCATTAACATGCTGTAATTTTAGCTCCAAAATCTGATTTTAATAAAGTAGCAAAAAAAAAATCAAACGATGCTATTATAAAAGCCAAACTATTGCTTGCTTTTGACTTTATTAAAATCAGATTCTGGAGCTAAAATGACAGCATGTTAATGTTGAATGGACTTGGAGTTGACTTGGGACTTGACTTGACTTGCCCAAGAAGCACTTGAGACTTGAGACTTGAAAGAGGGACTTGGTCACATCTCTGCGCACAAGTCACGTGATCGCTCGATCCTAATTGTTACAGCTACCAACTTGCCATGCAATAAATTCCTACGTCCTATCCGTGTGCCAATGAAAACAACTGACCTGATCTGGAGCAAGGAGTGAACATTTACATAAGAATGAGTATTCCAGCATATACCCTGCCTAAGGTGAAGGAAGCCCACCCACAGAACCCCCCGTTGATGACAATAAAAAGATGAGCTTCTGTGAACACTCCTTGCTGACTAGGCTTGCCACTCACCCCTTAAAATAAGGGACAAGGAATAAGTCCCGTATTTCCTTGTTAAACCATTTGTCCCATTTTAGGACCAATTTGTGGCATAAGATAATGTCAGACTGCATATTCTGTGCATATGCTAACACGGGACAATGAACTGTGTGTTGGAGTTCAGTGCTGTGGATTGTTTGTCTATTCAGTGGGAGCACACACACACACACACAAATTATTAACTCTGGCTCATCGCCGCGTCATACTGACACTGTTTTAAGCACTAATTTTCATCAATTTTTAAAAAAGATTTAAGCAAACATTTTAAAGTGTTTATTTGTTTTCATAAGCAAGTTCAGAAGTCTGTCTAAACAGGAAGAAATGGCCGCTCGCCAATCTCCACTTACTGGGGTTGGAGCGGTGAGGTCAACATCTCCCATTCACCGTGCAGGCTGGAGAAGATGTCCGTTTTAAGGTCCCGTGGATGGTCAGGAAAGTTTGAAAATATGTTTTTTAGAGTCGAAGCCATTTCTCGGAAATGACTAGATCAAATTCCCCCAAACTTTCACATTTCATAGCACACACAACCATTTAGAAGAATGTGTAATTAGGTAAAAAAAAAACATGAAAATGCTGAAAAATGTTAATAATGATTAAAAACCAAGATTCTATATGTATGTTGTTTTTTTTTTATCTTACCCACTTTACCCACTTAAATGTAGACCGAACTAGGATGATTTTCATATAAAAAGTTCAAAAATCTACAGCGGATTTCATAAAATTAACATGGGAGAAAAAGGTCTTTTTTTCATGTTTTTTATGTCTCATGTTTAATTCTAAAACACTACAAAGGCCAATCATTTTCCTGCAAGGTTTTTGGGTGATAGCTATGCTAGTTTGAAAAAAAAAAAGGAGGCAAAATGTGTACCTAAAAGAGAGCCTGTTCCAGGCCCGGCTATTAAAGGGTTAAAAATGGAAGGTAGGGAACTTACGGTTCCTTGTTCCCGGTTGCAAGTTCTATTGCAGTGTGCTATTCCACACATCCATGCAGCCCATTCCACGAAATTGTCCACGTACTAGTGAATATAGCCACCCCATTGGTCCAGAAAAACATGTGATCATATCTGTGAGTAAATTGGAGTTTTATTTAGCAAATTTCAAAACGGTGTTGGTGATGTGCGACAAATACCCCCACCTCACTCTTCTCCGATGCCTTCCGCAGGCTGCAGTAAGGCACACAGACTGCACACACAGGCTGGCACGGGGTAGACTGTATAAATTGTGTGCGCACACACACACACAAACACACGCAGCGCTTGAGTGGTAATCTAAACACTGGCTGCTGTGGCTTAGGCCACTCTGTAAATCTCAGGCGACACCTCTTCTCTGTGACATGGAGAGATGTACCGTGACTGGTGGTGTTTAAACTGGTTTACACGCAGCCAGGCTGTAGACCTTGCAGTGTGGTCAGAGAAACATACTACATACGTTTTTTGTTTTTTTTTGCCTGATATCGATTTTAGACAGTGGGAAAATGCTAATAACCAATGTGCAACCATTGTACTAATTTCTAAAGTTTTTTAACTGTAATTAAAACAATCCTGGATATAGGCTACTAGAAAATGTTACATTCTAGACTCACATATTAGCTCTTTATATTAACCCTCTTACTCTCAGGCCTGGAAAAGGCTCTCTTTTGGGTGATTTGATTTTTTTCCCATGTGAATTTTATGAAATCCACTGTTTTTAAGTTTTTAACTTTTTAATATGAAAATCATCCTAGTTCGGTCTACATTTAAGTGGAGAAGACAACAACATATATATAGAATCTTGGTTTTTAATCATTATTATCGTTTTTCAGCATTTTCACATTATTTTTTACTTTTTACTTTTTTACCTAATTAAACATTCTTCTGAATTATATTTAAAGTATCGATATGGTTGTGTGTGCTATGAAATGTAAACGTTTGGGCGAATTTGATCCAGTAATTTCCAAGAAACGGCTTCGACTCTAAAAAGCGCATTCGTTTTTTTTTTTCATCTCCTTGTGTGTGTTGAACGTACGAATGACCCTATCGTTTCAAGATATGTATTTTCGGATAGCCTGTTTTGTTCTGAAAACAATGGTGTGTCATTCGCTTTTTCAATTTTTAAAAAATCAAAGTGTAAAACCTACGTCACTACTTCACTTGAGAAAGCTTCATCGTCCTACTTCCATTGCTGGCCAATCGATCTGGCTTTGTCCCAGCTGCAGGAATCCCCTCTCGGTGCACGGCGGCGCTTGACGTTTTTGCCGCTCTGTTTGTAAACGGTGAAAACAAACTTTTCACAGCCGACCAGGGAGCGTTAAAATCGGCCATTGTCTCCAACCAGCACGGTTGACGTCAGCCCCAGGAAGTGATGATCAGCGAGGAGCCATTTTTTGTTAAACAAACATTTGAAGTGTCAAGCCAACATAGAACCTTTCGTTGCTATCGGCATATCAGTGAGAGGCAGATTCCTCGTATTGACGACATATTGGCCTGACAACATATTTGCCTCTCAACAAACCTCCTTGAATCTCCGAGGCTTCCTAATCATACCAATTGTACCAACCACTTTTTACTTTTTTATAGAAAAAGGTTCATCAAAATGCACTGTCAAATCACAGTCTTGAATATTACGGTCACGTGTTCCTGTGCCAGCACAAGACTACCTCGCACCCACAAGCAATAAACAGTAATACACAGTCATCCCGAATCTGGCTGTGTCCCGAAATGTAAGCTTGTACCAAATAATAACTTTTCAACCCCAGGTACACATCTCAGCAGCCACAAATGTATAAAGTGGTTGCGTGCCGTCCCGGCTACAATGTGAGTATTTTGTTATCTTTCTGACATTCTAATCCCATTCGATTGCAGCAGTAAGAGTGAACAATGACCGGCGCAAAATTATCACTGACAAATGACAATAGCTCTTGTAATCACATCTGATTAATATAGACTACTAAATAGTTGAATAGCATAGGCCTAGCTAGATGCGACAAACTTGGAAAATGCATTTTCATATTACGCTATTGGGAATGAGATTGTGACGCCACATGCTTCCAACACTCACCGAGTGAGCAGTAGCACCTCTTCATTTCAGGCGGAGTTGCATGGATACGCAGGGTAACATTTACATTCCTGCACCTGCATGGTGCGCAAGCGCTGCCGAAAGCCGACCTGCCTGGGAATCGCTGCCTTAAAGGCTATAGAGCATCATCGCGCAAGTTACATTTCTTTCGTTTCCCCAAATGGAACCTTACCGCAATCCGATGAGACGGAAAGACGCCGTCTTCATGGCTGTTGTTGGACGAGAAGAAACTGACCATCGACTGCATTCCGGATGGGACGAGGGTGTGTTCGCTACATTTCCATTCAGGTTCCATTCAAGTTACCTCAAATATTTGTCAAATGAGTGTCTAGCATCTACTAGTAGTATTTCAATGCTACGTTTCCTTCGCAACGAGTTGGTGCATCCGAGATGCCTCACAACGCTGTGGAACCACGTGACCGCGTAAGGACCAACGCAGCCGCAGCGGTCGACATGCGAATGGGGAGCGGCTGTTGACATTGGAGGCCGCTCCTACTAAGTGTAATGAGATTCTCCACAACCAATGCGATGCGCTTGGAAGCGGACTCGAACAAAAGTCACGTGAATGCTCAATAATAATAGCCCATCGTCGTGATTTTAAGCCAACTTCATCTGGTCATGCTAATCATGACCCTGACTCCAGAGAGTCTAGATGTTTTGGCGTCAGTGACCCCACGGCCTTGGCGCAGGTTTGCACTCTCCGAGTGCTTCTAGTTTCTTAAATGTTTTTTTAAATGCAGTTGTAAGGGACTACGTTATTGTTTTTTGTAATCTGATTACTGTAAACAAATGTAATCTGTTACCGCACTATCTGCGTACCCCGCATGCAGTCACAGACACACGTGCACACACACAAATAACAGTGGTCACACATGCATACACCGCGCGCACACACACACACACACACACACACACACACACCACACAAACTCACACACCCCACAAACACACACACACACACACACACTACACAAAAACAGATACCACACAAACACCTCACAAACACACACACACACAGACACCACACAAAAACACACACCACACAAACACTTCACCAACACACACACACATACACACACACTGCAGTCCATAAAGGACGTTATGCAGCTGCTGTAGCTGCCAGTCACGGCTAACTTAGTGTGTGTGTTTAGCGCCTATCACGTTTCACACTAGCATGTTTATTAGCATGAGGGCTAGCCGTGACCAGCGCTGGTCAGCCAACAAGATGTCAGAAACACAGGATAAATGCTCACTTACACATTCATGAAACGTAGAATATGTCATGTGTTTCCTTTCTTTATCGTTTTTGCTTTGTGTTTGTACCAGATGAGACTGCAGCTGTAGTTCCACAGGCACGGTGTGTACAATTTTGACAGTTTTAATTTTTTAAAATAATATTCTGTGCTCGGTCTGTGATGTCCATGTGCATCAAGACTAAACGAGGGAAACTTACCCAATGTTATAGTTCACCAGTGTTGCCACAGTTACTTAAAAAAAGTAACTAAGTAAGATTACTTGTTACTTCTAAAAGTAACTAAGTTAGATTACTCGTTACTTCATTTTTAAAGTAACTAAGTTAGATTACTTTAATTACTTTTCGTTACTTTCAATTATTTTAATCAAACCATCTTGAAAAAATAAACAACACGTAGCTTTACCAATACTAGACACTAATGAAAGTGGGTTATAATTTCAACTCTGTAAAAACACTATACACAGAGAACTGATATTTAACTGATATTTTTTTCAACTTGCAAGTGGTATATCCAAAATGGACAGTATTTTTGTTCCTGTACAAAGTTGGCAACAGATCTCAATAATATTATTGTTTTTGGATAAAAAAAAATCAAAATAATGCCCTTACATCGCCCTGCGTCCGTGTGACGTGTGGCAAATTTGCCAGTGACCATCGAGCGAGGTTGCCGTTAGATCGAATACGTCGATCTAACGGCAACCTCCACACGAGCTCCGTGTTGGGGCGCAGGTGTCGTGAGTCGTTACGGGTTTGTCTGGACCAATGGCGTTGCTGCATTCACTTGGAACAAATGAGTCGGAAAACTATTGGAATAAAACACTTTTACCGTGGGTTGTTTTTCTATAAAGTCGATGCTGGACGCAGGAAGTAACGCTGGTTACGCAGGTAAGTAACTTTAATCGAATTACTTTATTATAATGAGAGTAACGCGCTACTTTGTAACGCGCTACTGAGAACTTTGTAGTTCACACAGAGGATATAATGAAGTCAGATGCACCAGAGTAAAGGGGCCCTGACACTTATGAGGTTGTGGCACACATTGCCACGACTCGGCTTGTGCCAATACATAAACTACACGTAAGATGGTGGGAGGTGTCCTGTAGCTGCAAGCCATGGCGAGGCGGACATTTTTAAATCTTCATAAAATGTTTGGTCATGAAAAAAATTAATCGCTGCTGGGTCGTCACGTACACACCTCGTGGCCGTCAACGTCTTCGCTACGCAACCTGGTAGTCAACTTGTCGGGACAATGCAGAAGGACGCGTGTCGGAGCCATCACAGCCACGCACAATTATCAGAGCTGCGCGGACACTTGGTTAGACTTTAAATACGCGAGGGCTTATTTAAAGCAATTTTGTCTGAGCAAGGAGTGAGCTTGGGCGAAATATGTACAGACCTAGCAAATACGACAGCATTTAAAAATGCCATAAAAATTAAATAAACATGCTTCGCTCACTCACGCTCTCGGCTAGTGTCAAATACTGCTAAGAGAATAATAATAATAATCCCCGCCTCCGCCATGTGTCCGTGTTGATGTCCCATTGTCTCTTTATATTCCGTGTCCATGTGTAAGCCTCTGCGCCATGTTGCACAACGGCTCCGTGCCGATGCAAAAGCCGGTCGGAAATGATGCGCTGGCTATGAGCACGCTTCCCGTGCCTGCTCGTGTTAATTCGGATACAGATCGTTGTTCACTGATCCACGACCGGACGTTAACTCTGTGTGAAGACGGTATAAACTGTACGGACACCTCCCGATTCGTGCCACAAAATGACACGAACGGGCACGAGACAATCATGTGGATCGCGCGCCACAAAATTGCGCAAGTGTCAGGGCCCCTTAAGACAGAGTTGAAAACTCGCCTTGAAAACCTAGTTAGAATTGTAGGTTTTTGCTAATTTTTAGTCTTTTGTCACCATATTTCACAGACGACGTCTGCATTCACCGAGGCCTTCCTGTGGTGAAGACACCTCATGCACGGTACACACCTGTTCCTGCACTGAACTCTTACACTTTATTTCTCACTCCTGTGGATCTGCTCAAGCCTAGACGTCATCTTTGTCATTTTTTTTTTTAATTTTCAGTAAACACTGAACACTCTGCTTAAAGGAAAACGCCACCAATAATTCATACTGAAATACGTTCTTTATCTTATCCCAGTCGATACATACGTATCTTGCCTGCAGGCTGCACCCACGCGTAGATGGCACATAGATAGAAGGAACTTCAAATACTTCCTATCTTCACCCTCATTGGGGTCATTAGGGTTAAGCTATGCTAACATAGTACAGTTGCATGCAGAGTGAGTGCACACACGGAGGAAAGATACGTATATATTGACTCAGCTAGCGCAGAACCTATTGTGTTTTCTTCTTGTGTATATTCAACTATTTGAGTCAAAACATTTACCAGTTGCTGTATAATTTATATAAACATAGTTGAGCTCTAACGGGCAGTAGCATTCTAAAAATGATTGCAAATTAAATGAAAATTATCAACTGGCAATGTTTGTTACACGCTGATATTACGCGCCGTAGGTGAATTAAACATGGGTGTTTGACAGGAGTGCGGAGGTGCTAAGCGGTGAGGCCAAATGGGAAACGACTAATTGAATAGTGAATTGAGACATCCGAGAGCGCTGGAGGAGGCCTCTCTCTTTTAGCGACCACTTCCTGCCAGCACATTCTTCCCGACAGATCACTTCCTGTCTGCCGGGTCCTCGGGGATGCGTTGTTCTCTCCGCTCGTCAGATGACCCTGAAACCCGAAGCAGCGGCCGGGCCCCTGCCAGACACTGCGATGTTCTGCAGTGGAACATGGAAGTGCCGGCCCCCGGTGGGTCGTTACGGGCACGTCGGTTCTGTGTTTTAGCCGCGCTTGATTGGTTGTTTTTGTCATGTTTCATAAAACATATGGCGAGCGCAGAGACTAATGGCGTGACGCACGGCGCTTCACAATCCTCTTGCACACCTTCAGAAGCGCTAAATATACGTCCCCAGAGTAGAGCCGTATAGACTAACACCAGCATTGCTACAGTTACTTGTTAAAAGTAATCCGGCTAATTATAACCAGGGTTGGGAAGTAACTGACTACAAGTACTTACTTGCAGTAATGTAGACTGGAGGCCCTTACAACTACATGTTAAAATATGTAATTTTTAAAATGTTTGTATTTATTGGAAATGGACATTACAAGATAAGATACATTGGACAAACCAGATGCATTGTATGAGTGTATATGTGTATATGCTGGAAACCTCACACAGCATACATGCAAGCAAAGCCAAATGCACAGAAATTCCATGGAAAACAAAACATATTCTGGACTGCAGGTCATTGCATACACTATACTGCTCACTACTTCTGCCATATCTGTCGTAGTGTGTGGAGGTATGGGGAAATACTTACAGAACCACTCTACAACCAATATGCACAATACAGAAAATGTGCAATGAGGACAATAAATAATACTGGCTATAGAGACCACACCAACCCAATATTCATAAAACCACACCTGTTGAAATTCTTGGATCTGGTCAAACTCAAAACAGCACAAATAATGTACAAAGCGATGAGTGTGTGTGTGTGTGTGTGTGTGTGTGTGTATATATTTATTTATTTATTTCATTATTGATTGATTGATTGATTTATAAATATATATGTGCATGTATATGTATAGTTGTATAATGATTATGATGTAATATAGTAAGGACAGGCGCAAATAAGCCATTTGGCTTCAGGCTGCTCTGCCTGCTCCCCTTTCGGACCCAATTTAGACTCATCAGGAAGTCATGTTGTATTGTTGTGACAGATGTGTTGTCGGTGGGAACGAAATAAACCATTTGTTCATTCATTCATTCATTCATATATAGCACAAGTGCTAATTTTCAACACCTATCCACAGGAGGCTATTCTATTTAAAAACCAGGTGTGGAATAGACAGGGTTGGGACCTAATGGCCTACATGTAATACGATTAAAATAAGTAATCTTTAGAGTTAATTTGCCAAGCATCAGGGATTACATGTATTCATAAAATCGAGACCATTGTAGTGACCACAGCCACTTTCACATAACAGATAAGCACTCAAAGAAAACCATGTAATTGTAATGCAGTTGTATTTAAAAGTAATCTAAAAGTAATGGAATGTAAACCTTCACGTTATTAATTAGAATTTTTTGGGACTCACTCCTCATTGCAAACGGGTTCCCTTAAAGTGACCATCAAGCTTCTCTCCGCCAAGCTTAGAACGTCCCCCAGGCCAGCTTAGAATGTCCTCCAGGGTAGTTTAGAACGTCCTCCAGGCTAGCTTAGAGATGCCTACAAGTATGGTAGGAATGTTCCAGAATATCAGCACAGTTTCATAAACGTCTTGCCCGCGCTCCACATCCCGTCTAGACACAGATCATTTCCTGAGACAAAGCTTAGTTACAACTTCCGTCACTCCCAGGCCCGGTGGTTCGCTCATGTTCAATACCATGGTCATTCTATGCAGTGGAGTCCTCTGTGGGTTGTTTTTATTATTCATAGTTTCATTTCCGCACAGTACAAAGTGTTCATCATCTCTTCAGCTCCAACCTGCCAGGAACGTATTATAATAATACAAATAAGAATACAAATAATAGCAATAATAATCATAATAATAGTTATATTGTAATATAACTATATGTAATAGTTATATTGTAATATTATTATTATTATTATTATTATTTTTATTATTATTAGTATGATCCCACGGAGCAGGTTATGTTTTTGGTCGCTTTGGTTTGTCCCCCCGATAACTGAAAAGGTTGAGCACGGATCTGGATGAAATTGTTCAGGGTTGTTGGAAATGACGAAAGAAAGAAATGATTCAATTGTGGTGCATTCCTGTAGCCTATAAGTAACATAATAGTCATACTTCATTATTATTAACGGGTGAACGATCCCCGTTCTCCGTAGTGACGCCAGACGTCATGCTATGCAACGTCTAGCGATGTGCAATACATGGACAATGCGTTGGTTCTGGCTCGCCAGGCTACTATGCTACGAGCATTTGCATTGATAATGGGTTCACAAATACTGCCACCACTAAAAGCCCTATTTTTTTGTACCATTACGGCGCAGGTTTGCTTGTTAGCCTGCTCCATCAGCGCCAAAACACTGGCTCTAAATCTGGAGTTGGCCCCTGGGTGCTGCGCTACGGATGCCCACCGTTCCTCAGGGGTCACGTGTATGTATTTGGGATCACGTTATATGACTATAGTTTTAGAGATCTGCTTTTCATTATTGCTATTTGTGGTCTGAGTGAAGTCACTCTATTATTAGCATAGACCTTTCATTTTCATGTGATCTGCGAGTCATCCATCCCATGATGTGGTAATGGAATGTTTTGATTGTGTTGCTCTGTTTTGTTGTCCAATTTCCGTATTCAAGGCTGCTTATGTTTTTGGTCGCGTTGGTTTGTCCCCTGGATAACTGAAAAAGTTGAACACGGAGCTGGATGAAATTTTGCAGCGTTGTTGGAAATGAGGAAAGAAGTGATTACAACACCTACAGATGGATGATGGTTAGTTCTATACCTGGTTAGTGCACAGGGTGGCCAATGACATGTTTCCATGTAAAAATCCGAGTGATTGGTTAGGTCCAACAGCGCCAGCTTCCTAACTATTACAAACGGGACCGCGCATGTTTAACATGCCATCTAAAGGGGTGCAAAGTGCCACCGCGCCGCACATCACTAGACGATATGTTATGCAACGTCTAGCGATGTGCGATGCGTCGACGATGCATTGGTTCTGGCTCGCCAGGCTACTATAGGAGCACTTGCATTGATAATGGGTTGCCACACATACTGCTAGCACTAAAAGTTCAGTTTTTTTGTACCACTACGGCGCAGGTTTGCAATCTCTGAGTGCTTCTAGTTCCTTCTATTGTTTATTATTTTCTTCAATAATAATAATAATAATAATAATTTTCTGGAAAATACTACTGCCAACGAGTCCTTGCAAGCATCTTGTGATGTGCAATGCGTGGACGATGCTTTGGCTCTGGCTTGCCAGGCTAGAGCTTTGTGTGGCGGAGGTACGAGAGCAGCGGTGAGCAGAGTGACTGGAAGCAGAGGTCATGGTGGGGTCCGACGGTTCCCAGTGGCTTCCCCTATCCTGGTGCCACCAGCAGCATCAAAGACACAGTGGATACATTACTGTCCTCCCTGGGGACCCCCGAGCCTCCTCTGCTCCCACAACAGTCCAACCAAAACAGAACATGATCTCAAGCCCGCATTTGTCCCATCTAATGCCCACATACAGGCAGACAGACAAACATACAGACAGCCAGGCACACATAGAGACAGACAGGCATACAGACAGATAGATGGGTCCACAGACAGACAGATTACTATGAATCTGCATTCTTCAAGTCAACAGTTTCGCACATTCCCATAATTTTGAATTCCTTTGCCTCTGTATTTTAGTGGAAGTCGTTTTATATAAATGTCATATGAAAGTGACTGTGTGCTCCTGTAAAACGGGCCACTACCACATGCACATTTCCAAGTTACTACAATGGCCTCAATTTGATTTTCATAAAGATTATATAAGTACACGTAGTCTCCTGTTCCATGCAGCTGTAACTGTAACCTAGATTAAATCTTTTACACTTATTTTACAAAAGTAATCTGATTACTTCTAGTCCTTTGGTACACAATGCACTATGAAACGTACATTAAATCCTTTGTGGTTAGAAATATTCATCAAAGGAGTTTGTACATAAGCGCAGAACTCATTTAACATGAACTGGAAATATTCAACAATGAACACTTATAGTACAAGTATAGTTTTTGTTTCTCCTGCTCAGAATCTGAAAACTGTTTATTGTCTCCACCATGAATATGAAAAAGACGCCGTGATTAAAAGTACTTATTGAATCATTGAATGTTGTCGTAAGCGTTGTTTCTGCAAAGCCCGTTGTGGCCGAATGAAGCCACTAACACCTCAACAACATCTGGACCGAGCGCAACGGAGGGAGCCAGTGTTGTTGTTTTTGTTGTTGTTGTTGTTGTTGTTGTTGTTTCTCTGGGTGGTGTTGTGCAAGTGTGGTACTAATGTTCATTGAAGTCATTCATCCATGTATTTATTAGTTCAGATAGCACTGGCGGCAATATTAAATTATGTGTGTGTGTGTGTGTCCTTTATTTATTGTATTTTTTTTTTATTCTATTCATCCTGATGATCTGGGTATCGTCTTCTGGTGGGATGTTTATTTGTCTGTCATGTTGCAATGTCTATCTTGTATTGGGAACATGCTCGAAACCTGCTGTTTCTGCAGAATGATTTGCCCTATGCAGAGATGGCAAGTAACGAAGTACAAATACTTAAGTACTGTACTTAAGTAGTGTTTTCATGTAGCTGTACTTTTAGAAGTACTTTTTTCCCTGATGACTTTTTATTTGTACTGAGTAGATTTTTAACAAAAATATCTGTACTTGTACTCCTTACTTTTCCCAGAACAGGCTTGTTACTTTTTTTGGGTGCCAATGGTAGGTGGTATCAATATGTATAGTGTGGGGGTTATCCCAACAGATGTTAATTTCAATGTTCAGCAGTGAGATTTATGAACCTTGTGAAGTAAGTTAGGCTAGGTTTTTAACAATTTATTCAAACATTCAAACATTGTAAAACTAGCATTGCATTTTTACTTCATACTTTCAAAAATACTTTTGAGTAAATTTTAGATCCTGTATGTTTTAGTCTCAAAAATACTTTTTGATTATGTTTCCGAGTCTGTACTTTTTACTCTACTC
>OMKY01221651.1:0-14887 GCA_900302395.1 Bregmaceros cantori
GTCAACACCAGCGGACTTTACCCACCACTGCGCATCCCTCCTAAACCCACCGCCGCGCCCCTCACCCACGGGCGGCTCATCGAGGGACACATCGCGCGCCCCCCTTCCCGCGGATATATGCCTGCTCTCACCCCCTGCGGCGTCTCTACAACACATCGTCACCATCCCGCATGTATCGGGGGACTATATAGGACTTCCACATATTCCGCGCCCCGGCTCAACGGACTACCGTTGGCACTGCCGGCGGACAATATTCCGCGCCTCGGCTCAACAGACTACCGTTGGCACTGCCGGCAGGATTCCACAGGATTCCTTTGATGTGTACTGACGTGTTTATAAAATTTGGGGGGAGCCATGTAGCGGTTCGCATTTCTAGGGGAAATTCTATGCACACTTGACACTCTGTGACACGCTGTGTCATTCAGTTCCATAACTGCATGCATGCATTTTCTAACTGCATTGTGATGTCAGACACACTCATAGCACTGTCTGCCAAGACACAGGGTGCATTGTGATGTCAGGGACACACCCACAGCGCTGTCTGCCAAGACACAGGGTATGTCTTGGTCCATTCTCATTCTGATTTGACTCTTGAAGAATAAAGAGCTTTTTATGATAGAGGCTGTGTCCTTCCTTTACACACATACCTCTACAGACCCCCCTTCAATTAACAAGCAATTAACCCGGCAATATACATTAAAACATCAATTAGGACAATTTACAGTCTATGATCATGATCACGAGGATTCACCAACCGGACACAAGAGGGAAACAAAGTACCTCTGGAAATCGCCTCATGACATAAAGTGACGGATTTGTTGAATTATTTATATACTTATTATTTGCTGTTTCATCTCTTAAAGTGGAACCCTGAGCGGGGATCGATTGGTCCATAACGAAATCCGCCACTAATGCTGAGGCCAGAAAGGGCTTTTTTGGAGGGATGCTTTTCACGGCATGGCTGCTTAATACGGCACACTAGCCTGGCGAGGCAGAACCAACGAGTCATCCACGCATCGCACGCCATTAGGCGTTTAAATCGCGTGCGATACGTGGACGACTCATTGGTTCTGGCTCGTCAGGCTAGCACAACACCGGTTTGTTGACAGTAGTTGAAGCCCCGCCTACTGTGTGAGTGTGGATAGTTCCACACCGCGGACACAGTGGTGGTGGTGGTGATGGTGACAGCCGGGACGTAAGACAGAACCACCGAGCCGCCATGGTGTTCGAAAGTCTGGTAATAGACGTGCTGAACCGCTTCCTCGGGGACTACGTTGTCAACCTAGACAGCTCGCAGCTGAGCCTCGGCATATGGAGCGGTAAGATGTAAACACTACTTAGCTTGCTGCTAACTTAGTGGCTAGCCGCGGTTAGCCCCCCCCCCCGGCTGAGGACAGCTCAGTGGCATCTAGAGGGTGTACGTTACGCCTTTTTTGTGCGACCACCGTGGGCAGCATGAGCTCCAACACAGCCTTCTCTGGGTGTCTGTGGAGGTGTGTTGTAGGTGTGTTGTGACACTACAGCTTAAATCAGGCGGATTAAAGTGAAGCTTGGGCGAGGCTTCCATACTTCTGGTGGTGGTGCATGGCGCAAAGCGCGTGTTATTGGGCGGGGTGCAGCGTCTACTGCTACTACAGCGCAGTGGTGGTGGTGTGGTGGTGGTGGGGGAGTCACATGAATTGGACTCGAGTCAAAAACGATGGCTTAATGCTTGACAAGTCCCACTGGTCTTACGACTCGGACTTAAACTGGATTCACCTGAGACTCGGCTTGAAACATTTTACTGGAAAGACTCGAGAAAATGCATGTAGTAGTAGTAGTAGTAGTAGTAGTAGTAATGATAATGATAATAATACCTGTATCAAGGTAATTGCTGTAAAGTCAATGGTGGTATTTCCAAAGTATCGTGGTGAAACGTGGTGAAAGATTACCCATTCATTCCCAGTGATTTAACTCTCAATGCACAATGTGTGCTGATCTAAAAATAAAGGCTTGTATTATTTAAAAAGATGATCTCTAGTATATTTTAATCTTGACATTGGCAGCCAAAGACTTGAGAGTAATTACATTAGCATATTTCCTTCTATCATCATTTGTTTTGACTTGCTGAAATGTCTCAAGTCTTTCCAGTAAAATGGAAACTGTGACTTGAGTCGGCCTCCAGTCCAATCATCATGTGACACCTCTGCATAGGGCTATACAATCTTACATGTAATAAAACAAATAAAATAAATTTTCAATTTTGATTTATTGAAGAAGGGAAAGCTTTACAATTTAACATGAGAATAAAATCTCGGCTAATATCCTCTTCATTTTCTCCTTTTCTGGAGAAAAGGAAAAAAATAATAGAGAAAGAAAAATGTACAGAGAACACACACCATGGGTCTTGGGAGTAATATAATTATTATTTTCTTTTTTCTTTCTTCTCTCTTCTTTCCAGTCCTACGTTAAAGGAGTTTTGTAACCAATCCCAAATTACTGTCCTTACCTGGGCAATCAAGGTTGAAGGGTAGCGAGGTAAATAGCTGCTATATTTCTTTAATCAAAATCTAAAAACCAAATCGCTTTTGTGAAGCGCCTTGAGGCAGCTTCGGCTCCGATTTTGGCACTATATAAAAATCGTATATATTGTTTTATATTCATCTTTTTCACCCATAAAACGTATAACCAACATCATAATTATTCATTGTGCTACTCTGATAATGTACTAAAACAATCTCCTATGACTATTTTCCCTTATAAAAATCCTCCTGAAGAAAATAATTCATTTGCAGCAGAAAGGCGAATAATTGTGCAGCTCCACTTCAGCATAATGAGTTACGCAATGTAACATTGCATGGGCCATCGTCACACACTGCGTACCAGATTTACACTTCAATCAATACTGGTTTCATTTTTATTACACTTTAATTTATTAAAGCAGGTTAATCGAAGACTGACTCCAGACTCTTGGAGCCAACCCCTTTGTTATTGTCAGGTGTCCCTGCTAGATAAGCCAAAATAACACAATGGCCCACACTGCACAGCCCCTGTCATGGGATGCAACTAATGCTTATTTTATATATCCTCTTTTACAGACAATTAATAAAATATAATTTGTACTTTTTTTTTGTAAGCGGTACGATTATTAACCTGAAATGTTATGGATATTGCAGAGTTTTGGATGTTTTCCATTTTAGTTTTGGCATGGAATGATAGAGAGCCTATTTGTTTGTTCCAACTGCCAACTAGTGTTTTTTTGTGTAACTGAACTTACTTATTATCTTTATTGTTGTGTTTGTGTTGTTACTGTTCAGTATCCAAATGAATGAATGATTCACGATATCTAACCGATATAGTGAATTTTAGAGCTGTAAAAGACAGCCAAAACCTGAAACAAAAAGTACTGTCAGTCACTTGTCAACCATCTTGATAACAGGCTTGGGAAATAGTTTTTTAGTGTTGTAGCCATTTCCATAGCAGTGTTTCTTTTTCACGTGATGCCACATACTGCTGGTGCTTAGGCTTATTAGACACCTGTCTCATGGAAAGTATATGGATAGTGACACTTACACAATACATTTAATTGTCATGTCCCCCCCCCCCAAAAAAATAGCCAATGAACTGATTAATTGGTGCAGATTACATGATTATCATATTTGTTGGCAACTAATCCAAATGGTTCACTTAGTATATTGTGTCAATGGTGTTGGTAAAACAGGAATCATGTTGGGTTGAATGAATACTGATGACACGCCTGGATTTGTTTTTTGTTTTTTCCCTTTTAGGCGATGCCGTTCTGAAGAATTTGGACATCAAAGAAAATGCCTTGGTAAAACACTTAGTGCATGCTTATTGCAGACCGTGTTTCGGTGCATGGCCTCAGAACGGGTGCTGTTATGAAATTATCATATCAATGTCTAAAAGATATCATAATCCAGGGATGTTTTTGTATTTTCCAGGGAACAGAAACAAAACCATAAACGTTATTATTTTGTATTACTGGAACTGTAACTGGTTAATACCGGCTTTATCTCGTTCCTCAACGTTTTCGTTGAAACGTGGCGTGGTCTGTCCCATAGGTGTCCGCTGGTCCGCCAGTCTCCTCCGTCATGCGCCTTACCTCCCCAGTCCCTTGCCCCCACCGCACCGTGCCGCGTCAAGTTGAATTGAAATTTGAATTTGTTCAGCTGACAGGAACGAAATTAACCATTCCGGGAACAATATTTTTTTGTTCTAACCAGTTTGGGAATGTCAGTTTATTCATGGCACCGGAAACATTATACCAGTAATTCTGTTTCTGTTCAAAACGAACCGATTGGGGAAAAAATATCAGTTCAACACCCTGTAATTATCCAAAAGTTCAAACCACAGCACCCAATAAAAGCTCCAGTCGAATATGAGATAAATAAGAGAGTTTAATTTTTATTAATAGTTATTTTTTGGGCGCAAGCGCTGTTTTTTCATTCTTTATTGAGAGAGATAGCGACAGGATTAATCGGAAACCGGGATGAAGAGTTGGGGGGAGACATTGCAGAAATGCCGGACAGGGCATTCAAACCTGCGGCGCTGCTCGACCTGTGGTCGGGGGACTCGCTCTCTAACCGCTCGGCCACCGCGCGCGTCTGCCATTAATTTAATGGAACAAATTTGGTGTTATGTTGCTGGCTATATTTTATAATTTCTCAAATCTGACATTTATATTGACTTGTATAAAACATGATCCAAAAAGAACCCAGCACAGTCACATAGCTGCTGTCATTTATGGCACTTGGAAAACTAGATAACAATACATGTACTGTATATTTTAATCATGTTCTGACTGTATGAACTATGACATGTGATCCTGTTTTATCTATGTGCTAACAAAGAATGTTTGTTTTTAACAGAGCCAACTCGACATTCCATTCAAGGTCAAAGCAGGACATATAGGTACGTTTATTAAATATGGTGCTCCGCTGACTTCCAAATGAGACAAGATGGGATGATGTGTTTGTCAATGTCTGACTGTGTGTGTGTTTACGTGTGTAATATTGTGTGTAGCTACTTAAAGTATCTGGATCAGAATCATAATTTCATTTTATTTCCATGGTAAAAGCTAAGATTTTACCTGGTATGTAGGGTCAGGGTCATAGACTGTATATAAATATGGACGTCGCATTCGCTTCAGCCGGCGTACCGACTTCCGCGTGCTTCTGCTAGTCGAGTGGGCGGAGTCGACTACCAAAAGCACGGAGCCTATGGGATTTACAATAGAAATATACCAATTTTAGCAGGCCGTTTAACCTATTTAAAGATTGTTTCTAATTGATGTTTTAATGTATATTGTCGGGAAGGTTAACTGTTCATTGTGTGAGTGGGGGGGGGGGGGTCATAATTTCAAAAACGCATCAGATTTGGCGTTAATATTTTTTATTTCACATCCGTGTCTATATACAGGGCCAGTCTATATACAAGGCATCATTGTGCAATTTGCATCAGCTCACATAGTGGGTGTTAGTAGGAGTGCTGGGGTCAGAACCATAGCTACCAAAGAGTAGCCGTACGGCAGTAGGGAAGAAGCTGTTCTTGTGGCACGAGATCCTGGTTCTAATAGACCGGATCTTCTTCCTGAAAGGGAGTGGTATGAACGGAAAGTGTCCGTGTGGTAGCGTGGTAGGGGTCTGGTTTTTGAGTATGGATGTTACTATCAAAACATTTTTTGACTTTGGCTACTGCTTGTTAAGTTGTTAACGCACAAAACAAATAAAGCTTTTGCGACTCGGAATTATGAAGTTGCAAATTTAAATGACAATTGAAACACATCTCTAAAAGACTATTTATTTTATACTTTTGGATTCATGTATTTACTTCAATATTTGAGTAAACCTTTCAAAATTGTATTATATTCATCAAATGACTGCCTTATTTTTAATCATTCTTCATATCAGTTATTAACATAAATAATAAATGAAAGGGGGTCTAGTCACGTGTCTCACAGTCTATTGCGAGTCATGCATTGGCTGGTCAAACATTCCCAACAACGGTCTGTTAAATCAGGTGTCCCCAACCACTGGGTCGCGACCCGGTACCGGTCCGCGAGACATTCCGAACCGGGCCGTTTTATGGCGCCGGGCCGCAATAAGACATTGCAGATCCAAACTGGTCCTTGTGCAGATAAGGTTGAGGACCCCTGTATTAAATGATATGCACCAGATATGCAATCGATTCCTTTTTTTTTTTTAAATGTGTCAAATTGGTGGGGTCATTTGATTGTAAATGCTTATACAATTGTATGCATAGGAAACTGAATAATTTGTGTTCATTCTTCAAGAATTGCCTTCACGAAAGATATATTTAGGAGCACATGAAACGCATTAAATGGCATTTTTACCCCTTGGCTCCAATTAATTTTCTAACAATTTATTCCACATAAAGTTCCAAGTAATTCAGATATAATAATTCATGGATAATTCAGCCAAACAAAGTGCACAGTTGCTAACTTGTTTTTTCATATTTGTTTTATGTTGATGATGATCACAATGGAAATAAGTCCTGAATTTGTTTATATTCCTCGATTGTGGTCAGTGTCTATGTTGTAAGATAAGAAAATCTAAAAAAAATCAAACAAAATTGATGGTTAGCGCTGCAACTACCGATTATTTCAATGGTCGATTCATTCTTGATCATAGAAACCATTAGTCGGCTAATCAAACTCATTACAGTTAATTTATACGGAAATATTTCTATTGTTTTTATTGGTCAATATCATCACAAAAATAGCAATGTTTTAATTTATTGGTGATTATTGGGTGATAATTAGTTGCCAATTAATTTTATAATCGATTTAATCAGTTATTAGTTGACTAATCGGCTGACTTCCAAATGAGATGAGATGGGATGATGTGTTTGTCAATGTCTGACTGTGTGTGTGTTTACGTGTGTAATATCGTGTGTTCATGTGCATATTGTAGCTACTTAAAGTGTCTGGATCAGAATAATAATTTCCCATGATAAAAACTAAGATTTTATCTGGTATGTAGGGTCAGGGTCATAGACTGTATATAAATATGGACGTTGCATTCGCTTCAGCCGGCGTGCCGACTTCCGTGTTGTAATCGTTGCACCCCTTGTGTTGAATGTGTGTCATTAAATGTTTGTCCAGGTCGGTTAGAGCTAAAAATCCCGTGGAAGAACCTCTACACCCAGTCTGTGGAAGCTACACTGGATGGCGTCTATCTGCTCATCGTGCCCACTGCCAGTAAGAGCCAAACATTTCACTGGTGGAAACACAAGACAGCTGTCACCCGAGCTGGCGATTGAACCGCGGGAGTCCAATCAAGTCTGGGGTGGGGGTCCGATTGAACACTGCGTGCCGCTCCAACGTGGAGAGAATATTGTGCGCTCCCACCCCATGCTGTTGGTCATTTGGCTTGCGTGCCTGTTCCATGTGCACTGCGATACTTTTTAAAATGTTTTCTTCATGATGCAAGTTTGAATTTCATCTCGGGAATTACCCCGGATGTTCATGATGACGTTCCAGTGAAAAAGTGCAAAGACGTGTGGTCACGTCTTTAGCAAACCACTCGTGGATTACAAAGATGTGAGGTCACGTCCGTAGCTAACACATGGTTAAAGTGGTTCAAAGTTCCAATTGTGAAGTTGGCGATCCATAAATTGACGATTTTGAAAGATAAATTGACAGTTTGACGATTTTCAAGTCCAGAAATTTGACGGTAGAACACTCTTTCAACTCCTTTCAACTTGCCGCCAAAACTACATTCTGCGCCATTCTAAATACCAATTTACAATCATCATCATCAGTGCGCTAAACAATTCATAAACCAAATAATTATTCATCTAATAAGCAAACAACACGTTTATCTAATAATCATCCAATCCAATGAACTGAAAAATGTATCTAAATTCTGAAATATACGTATATAATGAATCTACATTATGCTAAATTATACTCGTCTTGAGCTGTTATTTCCTGTTTGTAACGACCTTTCCATGTAGCAACCACACAGCAATATCTTTCTTTGTTTATTTAAGATGATTCAAGCCATTAACTATGATCAACTTCTTCAACGGTTACTCACATTACATTTAATCCAAGGGATGCTTGATTAAAGGTGTCTCCCTCATTTAGGATTCGACTGAACATTTGTGTTTTTTTATGTTGAATACCAAAGTAAATAGTTTTTATCTGGTTTTGGTCATTTGTTTTCTGGCTGGAAAAGATTCCCTTCTTAGGAAAATCAATTGGATCCAAAATTGGCAAAAATCTGGATTTTCTGTTCATGCAAAATCGTAAAGCCCTACTTTCCACATAGCACTACTTTTCAACTTGAGTCAGCTTTCAGCTAACCTTCAGGGAAATTAAGTAAAAGTGACTGATTGCTCCACACGTCTCCACTCCATCAGGTATCAAATATGATGCCGAGAAGGAGGAGAAGCAGCTCCAGGAGGCACGCCAGAGGGAGCTGCAAAGGATCGAGGATACGAAGCAACTAGCTGCTGAACAAGGTGGGCTGTGCTTCCCCAGCATGCAATGTGCATAGTGTAAATCAGCACTTACGCTCTTTTTTTTTTTCTACTTCTACTACTACTTAGCTTATTGTTTAGTTTTTCAAGTCTGATACTGTACTATTAAGTCACCAGGCTGTAATGAAGTACAGTAAGACATTAATTTTTTAAAAAGTAACGCATCTATCTATACAATAGGACAGGGCAATTCAACTGACGGCCCATGGGCCAAATCCGGCCCGCCAATCAATTTTTTTCGGGCCCCCAGAGGAATCCTGGAAAAAAATATATATTATATAGATTTTTTTGTCAAACATGTTTTATCTATCTGAGATGCTGTTATTTACATCACCAGAAGCACTAGAAACCTGTTGTTGAGGCTAACTGAGATTCTGTTCTTTACCTCAACAGATGCACTATAAATGTGTTGTAGTTTAAGTGAGCGGCTGCTGTTTACCACTATTTGTGTGTTGTCGTTTCGGATGTTGCTTGTTATAAACAAGAAAGAATTGAAGCCCTTTTAATGGGAAGTATGCTATTTTAAATAAAAGTTATCAAAATTGAAAGTGCGGCCCTCTAAGCAAAGTAGAATAGCCCTGCTATTGGATACTATACCATAGGATTGATCAACACCGGCTTACTGTTTGTTGCTCCAGAAAACCCACAGGGAGAAAAGCAGGATACGTTCATTGAGAAGTTGGTCACACAAGTCATCAAAAATGTGCAGGTCAAGATTTCCAACATCCATGTGCGCTACGAGGACAATGTGAGTATTTTCATGTATGGCAACATGGTAAGCACAAGGCTTGCGTGATTTCTTTTGAAGTCTGAAAATGATGTTTGCTGAACTATGGTTGTGGTCAAGCGTTTACATTTGACACCTCTGTATCTCATGGCAGTGTTTAATTTCTAATAACAAACAGAACAAAAATCATGTTTATTTGATGAATATATTACCGGTATCGTTGTCGTACGTTGTCTCGTCAAGATGCAGCCTTTCTGCATGACTTGGCTTAATGGTGTGAATGTTGGGAGGTTGTTAAGGAATTAATCCTTGCCTATGGATTCCTGAACATTTTCTGGTCCTCACTAGGGCTGCAACGATTAATCGACTAATCGTTGACTAATCGATTATAAAATTAATCGCCAACTAATTTAATAATCAATAATCGCCAAGGACTTGAATCATTGTTATTGTCTGCAGTTTTGTGGTGAAACTGCCTTCTATTGGTCCATGAAAATTAGATATTGATTATTTGTTTCTGAAAATATGAAATATTAAATGGATATAATTGATAAAAACATGAATATGATTAAAACCATCAAAGTGACAGAGAAGTTAACTCAATTGTTGGTACATTTGCTGCTTACAAAATGCCTGAATTGACAATATTTTAAGTTGAGAAGATGGATTTCTTGTTATTGTTGCTTGCTGTGAATGCTTTGGGATTTTTTTTTGAAGAAAAAATCTAACCGATTAATCGACTGATCCCTTTAATAATCGGCAACTAATCGGCTATTAAAATAATCGTTTGTTGCAGCCCTAGTCCTCACAGCATTCAATCCAAACAGTGATAGACTTATGTAGGTCGCCAAAGAAGCTGTCGTGCATGTAAAAGTTTAACCATAGCCTATTTGTTGTCATTGGTCATGAGGTAGTGACTTGGGATTTAAACCCGTCACAAATTTAGGATTAATTTTCCATGTGATTCTGAATAACGACTGAACATGTGTTTATTTGCAAAACAAATAATACTTGGTTTGAAGCCTGATTTGAACTGTTTAATATTGTTCAGTAGATGTCAATTAAGTTTCCATTTTCTTTGGCTTACATAAGGATGTAAGTTAAATCACCCTGAATAGGTCAAAAATAATGATTCATAAATCGATCATCTATTCAACAGACATCCATTAATTCTGGCCCTAAATCATACATTTCTTTCATACAGTTGAAATTATTAACGAACCATCACAACTGGCCAAAACTCACCAAAAGTTCACACAAATTGAAAAAGAAGAGGAATTTCCCTTTAACATATCACAAATGAGTAACTTCTCCTCTCCCCACAACCTCAGGTGACCAACCCCAACCGTCCCCTCTCCTTTGGGGTGTCGCTGAAGAACTTCAGTCTCCAGGTGCGACCTACTTCGTTTGACCCAGTTGTGTGGCTGCGTTAACATATGAATCATCATTTCCATTGTTAACTGTGTCTTAACTCTGTGACAGACATGTGATGGGAACTGGAAGCCCTGCCTCTTGGATGACCAGGCCAAGCTGTTCTTTAAGGTTTGTGTGTGTGTGTTTTTTTAAGTTATTTTTTTCCGGCGTCCGCGCATTCTTCCATCTTTATTGGATAGGATTAGTCGGAAACTGGGATGAAGAGATCGGTGGTAGACATTGCAGACAAGTCGACGAGTGTAGTCGAACTCGCGGCACTGCGGACGCTGCGGTAGACACAGCGCCACTAACATGAATGGGGCCGCGTTAGGTGCGGTGTCCATAACCACTCGGCCAACGCGGACCCCTAAGGTTTGTGTTTAATCCACAGCCAACACGACTTTCATGTTGTTTAATCACATTAATACACAGCTGTTAAGTAATATTACATTATCTAATAACCAGTGTCCCCAGACAGAGGTTATCTTTTAAAGAACCAGAATATGATTCTGCTATGAAAGTCGGCGGAGACGCTACAGTTTGCATCCGGGCACGTTCCGATTTATTTCAGGAAATACACAGTAATATATGGAACATGAACTCAGGATTTCAGCCAATCATAAAGCCGTATTTCTCATGGCACATTGAACATCCAATTACAACACAGGGCTGACCTGAAGGACAGCCTGAACATCCAATGACAACACCGTATGGTTTGATTGATGGTGTTGTAAACCAATCAAGACGAGAGAAAGCTTTGATCGACCACAAAGCTGAGTGAGGAGAGAGAGATTTGCTTTCGTTTCTAACGGAAGCTTACAGTGGCCCAGTCGGTTAGACGGCTTCACCTAGCCCCATGCACTCTTGTGCCTGTGGCTTAGTCTCACAATGCACGTAGCTGCCATGAGATCGATTCCCGTCTCTGCAGCTCTGCTTTCCTGCTCTCTCGCTCCCCTTCACACTATGTCTATCAATAAGAATAAAAAATGGCACCCAAAAAATAACTTGGAAAAAAATTATTAGGCACTTTTTCCAAATAATGGATCTAACTTTACAAGGCTTTTTCGCCCAAAATGGTTATGATTAACTATTCATGTAAATGTAATTACATTTCATATTTATTTAAAATGTCACATGAACACCCTACACATTTAACAAAGTCAACTCTAAATACTATCATAAAACATAACACAATATAATGTAGCAGCGTAGACTCTAGTCTAAATTTTGCTGTTGAGTGTAGTGAGTAGGGGATGAGGCGATTTGGTAAGTTACTGCAAGTAATTCAAAATACATTTTAAAGTGCTTAGCACGTTAATGGGGTGACTTTTTTGTCAGTCAATATGTCATACAGTGGATGACAGTAATTGTCCAAGATGCTGTGGACCTTGAACCTAACCGTGGCTTTCAGCGGCCAAAGTGCAGAACATCTTGATCAATTATCTATTGATTTGCTGTCCTCAGTTAAGGGTCCACAGACTGCAGCTTTAGGCATAGCTTAAGGGGAAACTCGCAAAAGTATGTGCTGCCCTGACCTTAGCCGAGTCGATGCATACCTATCACTCTGGGGCTCAGCAGTACTTGTTTAGCTTAGCTTAGGCTCCACGGGTTGGTGAGAAGATGGAAGCAACGGAAAATTGCCGCATTTGTTTTGTGTAACCGGACTTGCATGACCAAAGTGAAAGTCTTTAGTTGCTGTGTATTAAATTATTACTTGTGCCGGGGTTGCGCCGCGAAGCATGTTTGTGGTCGGGTTGGTTTGTCCCCTGGATTTGCATTTCTGTAGCCGATAAGTAAAATCATACTAGATCACCAACTTACCAATAGATCGCTGGGCGCTAACCACGGTCACGTGACCAGACTTTTGGGTCACAGTCGCCGCTGGGAAATGTAGTTGGCATGTTCGCTGGTGCCGTTAATCGCAATCACGCTTCTCTACGAGCACTTTCATTGATAATGGGTTGCCACACATAGTGCTAGCACTAAAAGTACTATTTTTTTCATCACTACGCCGCAGGTTTGCTGAGTGCTTCTAGTTTCAGTATGAATTCTCGGTGGCGTTTTCCTTTTAAAAAATGCTGGTGGTTTGTTGTTGTTATTATTATTATATATTGGAACCTGAATGGATGCACAGCATTTTGTGAAACGGTTAAACCATTTAGCATACTCAATTAATATGGCCAGTTCTAATTGGGATTGCTAAGGTTATGGTTATTGCTAACCAAGTGTTTTGGGCTATTCTCAGCTGGTGCAGTTGGACAGCCTGTTTGCCTACTGGAACGTCAACTCCTTGTTGTTCTCAAACCATGGCCCAGACGAAGCTTTGGTAAGTAAAGTTTCATCTTTTTGATTTTTAATTCTGTTGCTCTGTCACACATTGTCGAGCCAGAGTTGTGCCAAGTTCTCCATTTCCCAGTTTCCTCAATATGGAGTCGGGCACATTGCATCTGCATTTTGATTGAGGAGATCAAAGCTATTAACCTTTGTTTGATGAATGACAATGGTGACGGATAATGACTTATCTCGGCAGCACGGCAGGGGAATTGATTTTATAGTTTTACAACGATGAGAAGAGAATGAGCTGGATCAGATGTTCTCACCACTGTTATCAATGTCCTTCATTCCACCGGTCTGCGTTGAGTTTGGTCTGTCTTTGACTTGCACTGCTTTGATGCAACAGATGCAGTGTTGGCAAATAGTGTGTAGAAATGAAATACAAATGCAAAGCAAGCTGAAGGTAATTTTTGCTCAACTTGCCACTGCACCATTACAATTCCAGCAAGGAATGCACTCTGCTGTGTGGATATTGGAGAGAGTGATTGCTGAGTGATGTTTTTTTAGAAAACTGACTGTGATTGGACAGAATCCCTCAGGTTCACACATTAAAAATCATCAACAGAAGATGTGTAGAGATTTTCGCCTCCCCCCCCCCCTTTTTTTCTGAACTCCAATCCTCCCCAACCCCAAGAAAAAAAAGATACCATAAACAATGTGGTAGATGTTTTGAACTCTACTGACAGGCGTTAGTCCTGCCCCAGCGCCCCCAATCAGGGCTTGAAAACAAAATTATTTCTAAAAAGTTCCATTCCGAATGGTTCAGGCAGGCCTATGTTTAACGTTTTCGTTCTCGGAACCGTTCCTCCAAATTATGGGTCCTGAACCACTTTGGAACGCAAAGATTCTGTTCGTTCTTAAACTTCCTTATTTTGAGCAATGTTAAGTTTAGATACAGTTTATACAAAATATATTTGCTGGACTTTCAAACTTCAGTGCAACTGTATTAACGTGAAAACCGTGTTTAAAACGGCGTTAGATTTGCTTCCTTGTCTGTCCTGAAGATGGAGCCCCAGAATGCATGGGGCTTGATGACTGACAGTGAAAGTGGATGGAAATAGTCATAGACATAGGATATGTTATAATATATAGAGAACGAAAAAAAAACACAATTTTTAACTGTGGATTTCATAATGTTCGGGAACAGTTGCAGAAATCTTTTTTTGTTTCCGTTTCCGCTCCTCATGAAATTCAGCAAAATTCTGTCCGTTTCTGGTTTTTGTTTTCGTTCCTTGAACCGGTTCGGAGCCCTGGCCCCGATCCTCGAATATGATTTCCCCAGATCTAAATACAGTGTGCTGCTTGTGCGTGCTTGATACTCAAACTAATAGTTTGTATTAGTTGACCTTTCCATGAGGTAATAATTTCTATTTTCTTTTTCTATTTTTATTGTTTCAACTTTCAGCTGTGCCTTCAGAAGAGCCTAGACATCAAGAGCTCTCTACATGGCAGCCATGACTTTAGTAAGTGCTTTCATTGTTCATGCTCCCAACTCTGTCCATTCAGGAAGTACAGGTGCCAGGACCCCTGGCCTTGCACCAAAACTAAGGCTAGAGTGAATATGAACTTTTTTTTTGCTGCTTTGGTCGTGAATTTATTAAAACAGTGGCTGTGTCTGAAATCGCTCCCTATCCCCCATATAGTGCACTATATGGGGCGCACGCCATTTTGTAGGGGTGTCGGAATTCTCTATGTACCCTATATAGTGCACTGAAAGTATCCCACAACGCACCGCATCGGATGTACCCTAGACGAAGCAATATAACCCACAATGCATTGCGAGACGTTTTAAAAATGACCTAAACTTAAAAAAAAAAAAGGTGCGGCGGGAGAATATAGCGACCGACCATGGCAAATAGTTATGAATGTAAGTACTTTAGAATTTTTGATTTTTAATAATTATATTTT
>OMKY01221651.1:14907-27494 GCA_900302395.1 Bregmaceros cantori
CTGTAATCTGGATTACAGGATAACATCCATTTCATGAAGCCTTTTCATAGATCGTTTCAAGAAAACAAAATTAAAACTATTTGGCTGTGTCCGAAATCGTTCCCTATCCCCCATATAGTGCACTATATGGGGCGCACGCCATTTTGTAGGGGTGTCCGAATTCTCCATGTACCCTATATAGTGCACTGAAAGTATCCCACAACGCACCGCATCGGATGTACCCTAGACGAAGCAATATAACCCACAATGCATTGCGAGACGTTTTAAAAATGACCTAAACTTAAAAAAAAAAGGTGCAGCGGGAGAATATAGCGACCGACCATGGCAAATAGTTATGAATGTAAGTACTTTAGAATTTTAGATTTTTAATAATTATATTTTATAATTAATTTTGACGCCACCAACTTTAGTGTCCGAAATCTTGGCCATTGCTGTTGAGTGCACTATAAGTGAGTGCACTATATGGGGGGTAGGGAGTAGGGGATAGGGAGCGATTTCGGACACAGCCAATCATTTTCTCTCCAGGCCAGCTGCAAAGCAGACCCCTCATGAGACGTTATGTTGTGGCTGTGCTGCCGCCTAGTGGTGCCATGTTGACTGCCTCTCTTTCTAATGGAGTCTAAATGTTTATTATAGAAATACTTTAACATGCTCATTACAGAGGACTAGATATAGTTTATAAAATTAATCGATTAATCGACTAATCGTTGCACCCCTAATGGTGATAATAATAATATACATGCAATGATGTCAAGCTACTTGGTATTTACTAGTATGGTATTAGTTACTAGTATGTTTTTTTTTACAACAAAATTATGTCCTCTTCTCACATGCCCTGGTGTAAAGATAACATATATTTCACCATTGGGCAATACTTTTTGTGCCAAATGACGTTTGTTTTCAGAACTGGCTCGCACCATGGTGCAGTTGCTTGCACACATCCACCAAAGTTATTTGGGGAATTACAAATGGTGTTATAACCAGGGCTTGAAAACAAAATTATTTTTCAAACGTTCCGTTCTGAATGGTTCAGCCAGGCCTATCTTTAACGTTTTCGTTCTCGGAACCGTTCCGCCACCAAAATATCGGTCCTGAACCGGTTTGGAACACACACATTTCGTTCGTTCTTAATTTAGTTCATTTAGTTCCTAATTTTGTGATATATTACGTTTTTATAAAGTCTATACAAAATATATTTGGTGGACTTTCAAACTTCAGTGCAACTGTATTAACGTGATAACCGGGTTCAAAACGCCATTACATTCGCTTCCTCGTCTGTCTACAAGATGGAGCCTCAGATGCATGGGACTTGATGACTGACAGTGAAAGTGGATGGAAATTGTCTCCCAGACATAGGATATGTTGAAATATATAAAGAACAGAAAAAATGTTTTAAACTGGTTTTGTGGATTTCATAATGTTCCGTTTCTGTTCCGGAACAGTTGAATAATCTTTTTGCGTTTCCGTTACCGACTTTCCACTCCTCGTAAAATTCAGTAAATTTGCATTCGTTTACTGTTTTCGTTCCTTGAACCGATTCAGAGCCCTGGTTATAACAGTGTTGTTGTAAAAAAAACATTTAATATCAACTGGAACGTTTGCTGTGCCAAAGCGAAGAAGGTGGATTTCCAAAGAAGGACCCTGAAGGTTGAAGGTTGTCTTGTATTTCTGTTCCAGTTTTCCGTCCCATTTCTGCTGATGCCAAACTGCGGATGAATCCCCGGTCTGACGTGGACTTCTCGTCTCCTAAGGTGGACCTGGTGCTCAACCTGCGTAAGGTGGCCATTGAGCTGAACAGAGATCAGGTAGGTATCACTTGAATAATACAATCCACCAGAGAGTTTGATCCCACGATTACCGTTGCACTTTTCAGGGCCGTCACAATCTGCCATTGTGAATGAATTGGGTAAATTACAATCGCAAAGGAATTTTATTTTTATCTGGTATATTTCTATAGCTCCATAATACACTCTTCGATCCAGCGCTGGACCCACCGCATCCGTGTGTCTCCACAAGCACTCCCCACCTCGTGTGGTCGGTGGCAGGTGGCGTAAACTCAAATGAAATGCATTTTCGCGCCACCAAGCGCATGACAATGCGTGCGTTTTGGGTCATTTTAGCAATAGAGAGAAACATGATAAAGAGAAACTCAGAGAAAATCTGTTTCTCTTTCCCTCTCTTATCTATCGCACACGTCTCTATCTGTAATTCTGCCTATGGGCGGCGACTTTTGTTTTTTCCCGTGGGCCCCCGTGCCCACTCGCCCATTTTCGCATATCTTTAGGTTCGAAAAGAACTAAATAGAGAGAGGTATATGGAGACAGGTAGATGGAGACAGGTAGATGGAGACAGGTAGAGATGGAGACAGGTAGAGATGGAGACAGGTAGATGGAGACAGGTAGATGGAGACAGGTAGATGGAGACAGGTAGAGAGAGCGCCACTGCGAGCGCGAGAGGGGGCACGCATAGTTGTACTACTTTTCTGTTTGGGAGACAGAAAGTTGTGGTGCTCGCCTTCACCCGACCGTGCGAGACGGGCAGTTAGAGAAAGAGAGAGAGGTAGGGTATAGATGGATAGAGAGAGGTAGGGTATAGATGGATAGAGAGAGGGTGCGAGAGAGTGTGCTCCAGTGCTCTACGTCAAACGTCACTGTAGGCACCCAACCCCCACCCATCCTCGTGGGTGCCCGAGCTCCGGAGCACCCCCGAAGTCCGCGCCTATGATTCTGCCTGTCTCTTTTTCTCTTTAAGTATCGCGCTGTATTACTGCAGTACCGCGTTAGTCGCCAAGTGAATCTTGCGGATAGAGTAACGTGTGACACGACACTACAACTTTTACATCAACAAGGTGGAGAAGGTGCTTTAGGTACTGAACACTGTTGAGCCCTACAGCAACACAGATGATAAATTGAAGATGACAAGTATAAGAAAAACTGTACCAATATGTTTTAAGATTGCATGGAAGAGTACGCTCTTCTATGCTAATACTAAAATAATAAATGTTCTCATTTTTTTATTGTTCCTAGGCACAGGGGCCGGTTAAGCACTATAATCAGTATGTAATTACAAGTAAACTTCCCAACCTAAGTATTAAACTTGACACAAAAATGTAAAGGAATACAAATGTTGATTGTTGAACACAATGTTGACCATGGACCTCATACAATTCTGCAATCACAGATTGTTAGAGTGACTAACCCTGCCACTTCACAAGGCTATCCAATCTTGCCTTATGACGTACCAACGCCAAAATGGACAGCGGACCACACATTTTGGTATTCATTCTGCTGAGATAGTGAATGCACAGCATGTTGAATCTTGGAGGTCCAACAACGGACGAGATTGTGATGTGTTCTACCTTGTGGACAAATCAAAACATCAGAGTCGGGATGACTTTATTTACAGGTAATGACAGTGGCAGTAGTGAGGAAGATGACGTCGGTACTAATGCTGATAATGGTAATGACGATGATGAACATAAGATCACCTGGTGACCAGTCTGATTCCTGTCTGATGGCACTCACACTTTGGCATAACCTGTAAAGTGGCTGGAGCTCTTGACAGAGTTCATTAGTGATACCACTGTTGGAAAGAAGTTATTCCTGAACATGCTAGTCGTTGTGAGCAGAGCTCCAAAACGTCACGACTAAACAGTATTTCCTCCCTAACAGTACATCAGCATCCTGGAGCTCCTGGGATCCGTGGATATGATGTCAAGGAATCTGCCGTACAGGAAGTACCGACCAGACGTTGCTGTTCATTCAAATGCCTCAACATGGTATCTTCTGCTTATTCTTTCTTCGTCTTAGTCGTGCGATGTTTAGTCGAATAATCATTGACTTGAATCAATTATGAAATGAGTTGACAACAAATCTCAAATGAATTTAAACATTTTCATTATTGTCTGCATTTTTTGGCTGATGCTAGCCCCTTTTTGTATGGGCACATTCTATCATTTTTTTATTCCTGAAATTGCAAAATGTGTTAAATGGACATACTTGTTTGAAAATAACTTGAAAAATGTTTTACTTGGATTTTTCACGCAGGTGGGATTATGTGATCACTGGCGTACTGGAGGTGGATGTGAAGCCCAGGCTCCACATGTGGTCCTGGCGCCACATTCGGGAGCACCGTCAGATGGTGCGGCGCTATGGAGAGCTGTACAAACAGAAACTCACCTGCAAGAAGCCCAGCGAACTGCTGCTCAAAGAACTGGAGGTACAGAATGTGCTACTCTTGTCTAAAAAGTCTGGTAATGTCACTCCTTTTCATAGCACAGGAAAAACCTAAATTACTGTGTTATTAATGGCGTAAATGCAAGATGTCCTTAAAATGGGAACAGTTTGCCTCCAGGACCTTTTGAAATGGCCCCCCTCACTGGTGGGTTGACTAGATTTATCATTTCATTTTTGTCTAAAGATTTATCCAGCCACTTGTTAAGTGCTGTTGTGTGCATGTGTTTTATTTTCTTTGTAGGGCCCGGAGAAAACCCTAGATATCTTCAACATCACCTTGGCTAGGCAGCAAGCTGAGATGGAGGTAGGTTTTTGACAACGAGGAACTCCTTTGCATGTGTGGTTGTGGGATCGCAAAAGAATGATAATAGCAATATTTATTACCATTCAGGCAGTGTCCAAAATCACTCACTACGTAGTACGTAGTCGCACATTGTGGATCCGATATGTTGTAGTGCTGTCCAAATCTTTGGTGAACATGCTTGTACCCATGTAAAATTGTGTACAACGGATGGCCACTGCTGTATGCGGTATATATCAAAAAAATGCAGAGTTATGATGAACTGTGACTGGTGATGCTGCTTTGGTGTTATAATATAATTGTTTTCTTCCTAAACAGTTGTGATTTCCATGACAACATTCATTTCATAATACTCTTACATAAAGCGTATCCACGTCCAGCCTATGACTATGCGACAGCGATGGCGTAAATTAACAGCACCAGCTCTAGTGTCTGAAATGTTGCGGTTGAGTGCACTATGTAGTGAGTAGGGAATGATAAGCAATTTGTGGTTATAGTATCTATTTGGGTGTGTTTTAGGCCAGTAAAGCGGGCTTGGTCATCTACCGTCCCGGGGTAAAGATGGAGGAGGAAAAGAGTGAAGGCTGGTTCAGCTGGGTGTGGGGGGGCTGGGGTGCAGAGGACCCAGAGGAGCCCAAACCAGCAGAGAGTGGAGGTAACTTTCATTTTTTATTACCTGCACCGGGACGGAGCTGCTGCGCAGGTTATGTTTTTGGTCATGTGGGTTTGTCTCCTGGATAACTGAAAAAGTTGAGCACGAATCTGGATGAAATTTTGCAAATTTGTTGGAAATGACGAAAGAAAGAAGCATCTATCTGTAGGTGTTGGTGATTAAGTACGATTATGTTGCTTGGTGAAGGCACTGGAGTCACGGCCACGCGGCGTATCGTCTGTACGGAAAACGGGGATCGTTCTCCCGTTAATAATAATGAAGTATGCCTATTATGTTACTTATAGGCTACAGAAATGCACCAAAATTGAATCACTTCTTTCTTTCGTCATTTCCAACAACTCTGTTGTTTCATCCAGATCCATGCTCAACTTTTTCAGTTATGCAGGGGACAAACCAACACAACCAAAAACATAACCTGCTCCGAGGCTCCGCCCTGGCGCAGGTAAAATCGAATCCTGGCAGCCCAGATTCTAATTTCTGCACACACATTTTTTTCTGCCATGCCATCCAAATACCATTGGCGTGCACCGTTGGAAATTTCAGCTTGCTACTATGGTATCCGTGCTGTGGTCTGATCAATCTGCTGCCACATTGTGTTTGTGAAGGTTTATCTCAAATGATGACCCCCGAGGAGAAGAACAAACTCTACACTGCCATTGGATACAGCGAGACGGCCGTCAATCCTAACCTTCCAAAAGATGTGAGTTGCTCCAAAACGAACAGGCTGAACATCATCGAACAAAGGTTTAATAAAAAAAAAAAATAAAAAAAAAGAAGCTTCCACCGTGAAACCCTGTGTTGGATCAATTTGCTTCTGGCACTTGCCTCCACACAGCCAGAGGGGCAGAGGACGGTATGTGCAAATTGTCGTATGTTGCAAATTTTGGTTTGATGAGATCTTGTGGTTGTGCTGCCTCTACGTTGACTCCATCCCATGTGTGTACTTATGAATTGTGCACATCATATTGACTAAATATACTGCAAAAGAAGACTTCTTTTTGATTTTTTCTTTTCAATTAAAAAAAGTTTTAATCGATTGATTGCTATTTTGAGGGAAAATTGTCATAATGCATGCAGTGTTCTCTTTCCCATTGGAATTACTTTCCTATCAGTCTCAGACCTTGATATTGCCACCAAACGACGTAAATGGCAACAATTAATCCTAGAATGGGCAAAAGTTGTTAGTTGTGTGTGCCTCCATAATGGCATCAATTTAAAATTCGATATCTCGAATCTAAAGTTGATATCTGGGCATTGGGAAGTTAATATTTGGCATCAATTGAATTAATTTTATGTAATTGCCTTATAGTGATGCTCTCTAGCAGGGGTTAAAATTAACTTTTTTCACAACCGTCCCAAAACCGCCCCGAAAAACATTTTGAACCGTCCCATTTTTTTTCGACTCTTAATTGCAATGCAAAGGTTTTATTAACAATCTGATGATTTAAATACATTTACAATAAATACAAGAATTCATTGACTATTGTAAAAACAAAACAGTAGTACTCGATAACGGCAATGGGGTTGAACATTTTAGTAATCCGTTAGTCGCAATTTACTCATTGAAAATTGTAATCCGTAACGTAATCCTGTTACCCAATTTTAAAAGTAGCGCAGTGGATTACTTTTGGATTACTTTCAAATAGATTCAATAAAATCAAGTCGATTTAACTCATATTTTAGTTATTTTTTTAAGTTAAAGTCAAATTAAAAGGATATAAAACATACTTTTCTGTTTTCACATGTTTTAGCAAACGGAACAAATAAAAAATAAACGTCGAGTCGATTCAAGAAAAATAACAGCCTCCCGAAATAATACCAGTATTCCACATGGCAGAACCGCTGCAATACACTTGCCACACAGGGCATTTAAACGCGATGGGTATCCGATCTAACCTCCCCTGCACTATTGCTGGATGTATCTGTGTGCAACACGGGAGGGGTGGAGGGGGGGAGGGCTGCGCTGGCTGTTGGGCAAGCCAAGTGAATTTTTTTTTCATCGTCCCGGGGGTGTCCCGAGGCCAAAAATTGTTCGTCCCCATGTTAATTAATTGCGTCCCCGGGACGACGGGTCGCCGTTAATTTTAAGCCCTGCTCTCTAGGCTTCAAGCCATCATCAATAAAAGTACCCACCCCCTCCACTCTGTCCTGATGTCCCACAGGAGTACTTTCATTGGCCCAAATTGCGCCACAGGACACCGTCCTACCAGTACCAGCAGCCATCAGACTTTATAATGCTTCTATAACCAATCTCTGACACCCAAACCTACCCATGCCTCGGATATCAACTGAATGGACCTTGCATTCAGTTGATGGCCTCGTGGCCAGTGAGCTATCAACATTATTCTTATAGTCCTCTCTGTTATAGTTTGAGAATATGAAGATGAACTTCCACTTGGAGAAGCTGACAGTGTCCATCAAAGAGAAGAAAGACGAAGCAGACATCCTTTTATTGGCTGTGGAGGATCTGAAGTCCATGCTGACTCAGCGCCCGGGAGCACAAGCCATCAAGTAGGTCCATATTTGGTGGATGAACTCAATCGTCTTTTTTAATACTAGGCACATGTTTGTAAAGATGTGTATTTTTGTGATGTACTCTAGCACTGTGAAGCACTTTGGCTATGGCTCAGCCGCTTGTATTTGTACTATATCCAGGGTGCGAAATACACCCTGGATATAGTATAGATACCCCACCCCCGATTAACCCACGAGACCCCCTAAAAGCCTCAAAAGCTACATTTGAGGGGGGTCTCAAATCATCTAAAAAATAAATAAATAAAAGATTCAAATGTATTTTTTGTCACCAATGGACATTTGAATGTGTTTAAGCTTGCCATGTACAGTATTCATAATTCTAATTATAAAACATTTACACACAAAATGGCCTATTGTGGTGTTCCACACACACACCACTGCTGCGTCGGTGTGATCCCTGGGGGGTGTTCACTGTTCACACAAGTTCAGAGGGCCTTTGATGAGGAGAGAGACACTCGCCTTTGATTGATATTGTGCAACTATCAACCAATGCGATGCGTCCTTGGGAGGAGCTCATTATACGTAGTAGGAGCGGCCTCACCCACTTGTATGCCGACTGCCGAAGCTGCGCGCACCTGCACGAGTATGCGCACAATCACACACGCGCGTCTGAACATTCGTGGACACGACCGAAGACTGACACTTGCATCAAATGTGCACTGTTGATACACACCTCAATTTAAACATGAACAAACACAAAGTAAAAAGGTGGTAGAAATGGTCCATTCAAGTTCACCCTCATTACAGAGACCTTGCAAATCCCGCCGCACAGAAACATACACTCACACACATCAACACACACAGCGAAGCGATGTGTCTGTGTCTGTGTGTGTGTGCGTGTGCGCACGCTCACACGCGGCAATTCCCGCGTGTCACAAGCTCCGCCAGGAGGCGGAAGCGCATCGGCGCGCTCCACGTGAAATGGAGGCAGGCTTCCTAGCCTGACGTCACAATCTCGTTCCCCATACAGGCTGCTGTGGAGCTATTCCAGAGAGAGGTCTGTGTCCTTAAACTTTGTGTTTTACAGGTTGGAGGGTAAACTCAGTCTGTTCGAGGTCACTGGCCTGGCGGGGTCTCGGGCCGCTCCCACTCTGCTGTCCTCCAGGAAGGCGGCGCTGGCTGCAGGCACCCCTCTCCTCAGCTTCCTGTTTGAGACCAACCCTCTGGACCAGTGCGCTGACCAGAGGCTGCATGTGGAGTCACAGCCTCTGGAGATAATTTACCATGCTGTATGTTCATACGAAACGCAGCAGATCCTTCGTCTTACAATGGAAACCGCTTATATTAATCACGTTTGTCCAGAGCCAGTTTGGTCACTTTAAGCTGATGATCACTAAAACCGAAGTTACATTATTATTAATAGTTTTTTTCCTGTTGTAGCATATTATTTTAATGCCATTTGTATGTTTTTTTTTCAATCAGGAAAATAAAATGAAACAGATAGCTTCCGAATTTAAAGAATTTTATTACAGTATCGTGCAAGTTTGTACAGCATACAGTGGCCGTTGACCGAACCGCCAACAGCATTTTTTACCGTGTGCACATGGTCGGGCAAGGCAGCAGCAGCAGTAGGGGTGTAAATTGTACCTATCATGGCGATACGATTCAGTATCGATTTCCTGACCCAATGATTAGATTTTTTTCGATACTCAAGAATTCACCACGATTTGACATGATTCAACACGATTCTTTGTTGTTGTTTTTTTATCAGGCTTAATTAATTAATTAAGGCATTAATTAATTAATTAATTAAATTCATTCATTCATTCATTCACTTGTGTGTTGCTGTCTACAATGAGCTGAGGGTGGGACAGAGGAACAGTAAACCACACTCACAAAAATAAATCAGACACAGTGACAGCATTTACAATCATACAAATATTTGTAATTTTTATTGCGTAATACATTTGAAGTTATATTCCTTGAGTATATGAATCACTATAAAAATGAGTCAGAGACAGCGCATGCCTCCTGTTGTTGTGTGTAAGTGTCTGGATGGGTGTCTATATGTGTGATTGTGTGTAGGGAGACACAATGTGTAGGCATGTGTTTGTGCGCGCACGTGTGTGTGTGTGTGTGTGTCGTGTGTATGTCTGCCAACAAAAGTTGCCTTTTGAGTTGGCATGGAGATTGCCCCTGTAGCAATGCTGGTCATCAACAGAGGTCGTGTTTAACCTTTTGGCCTTCGTGATGTTTCTGGGGCGGCTCTAATAAAGAGTCTCACTGCTTGTCTCGCCCTGTAGCTTGCAGAACCAATGGATGTTATGTTACGACGACTCGCCAGAGCAGGGGTCGTTTGGGAGAGGGGCAGGTGGGGGGAAAGAGGCTGGTGGTCCGTCCATGACATTTGAAGAGAAATGACCCTCTTCTTGTGGAAGACAGGAAGGAAGAGCTGCGATTATTCATTATTGCACAATAATGGGACAGGAAAGTAGACAAAGAGGTTTGGACAAAAAGGATGATTGGTGCTTGAACATTGGGCCACACTCACTTCACGTCTCTTCAGTGCCATTTTAATATTTGTATCATAGGATTGGTGGACATCTTAAAGCAATGGTTCAATTTTAAGTTAAACCAAAGTGTGTGAGAACATATTCATTTGGAAACCTTTGAATGAGGCCCATTGTTGCAAGACATTTAAATCACATGTATTTTTTCAAACTCACACAATTGAAAACAACAGACGTCAAACAGAGAAATATAGCTTTTGAAAATATATTGAAATAAATTTAAATCGTTTGACGGGAATATTATAATGTGTTTCAAAAGAAACAGTCCGAATGGTACATGAGTTTCATTCAGACACCTCAACCGACCTATTACAAATATCATCCAGCAGATGGGGACAGAGACCAGCGTGTCCCGCGGCAACACAAGATCATGTTTTAAATTGAATGTCGTGTTAATAAAATAAAATGTGTTTCTTTACCCGTTAGTGTGAAATCAGGTTCTGTGCTATTGTGGAGGGGAAATATAATCTATATTTGGTCTAAAACTAACTTGTAACCAGGTCGTTATAAAACATGAAGTGATTCAACCAAAACAATGCAGAGAATGAAATGGCTTCCTTCTGTAATCATTTGTATGTTCACCATACTACAACAAAAATCATGTGGGGGTGCGGAGGAACTATATTAAGCACTGTCCGGAAGACGTTTGGTCACTTATTTCAGACAGAATGTTCAAAACAGTGAGAACCACCATCTGTGCATATTTGGAAGTCGAATCACACGCCAAATAACATAAAAACACTTTTAATGTGAACTTAATATGTTTGTTTGCCAACTCAAGTTTGAAAGCGGTTTGGGCCATCCATTCACACGCACAGCATTAGTGACTATCCCACTTCTGACACCAAGTGTTAAAAAATAGCGACTGTGCAGAGTGGGGAGATCAATCAGTGACACTATATTTGTCAGCAAATCTACATGTTTGACCGTAGATAGCCAATTATTCTTCCAGTTCCACAATTCCCTTACGTGGTCCCGAGTGACTTAGACTTTCTTTATTGTCATTGCACAATAAAACACACGATAGTGAGTTCTTTCGGCAACAACATTTTTCCGGTTTCACAGCTTGAAAAATTACAATACTATAGTGCTACAGACCTAAAAGTGCAGGCAAGGTAATGCTATAATATTCTGTTAACCTTTTATCTTCCGATCATATTACTAATTTGTATTATCATCAATGCAAAGCCAGTTGAGGTAATTTACATTTTAGTCATTTGGTCAGCTAACAGCTACCAAAGTTTCATGTCCATCCAACTATTGCCTGCCTTGGGTGGTTGGACTTGGTCAGTCGAGTTCTCATTACGGCTGGGTACAAGGACAGTCCTCCCATGTTTAATGTGTTTTTTTGGAGCCACTGTCTGGCCCCTAGGAAGTAGTTCATCGTGAAAAATTCCCTCTGAAAGTCAAATAAATTGACATCGGTTCTAGCACAAAGGGGTGTTGCTTTCAGCGTGCTTGTTTGCATGTGTGTGCGTGTGAGTGTGACGGCCTAGTTTGACACACATGCAGGCTCCTGAGGTATTAAAAACTGTAAGACACACACACACACGGACACATAGTGGAGTGTGTATTCTCCATTGACATAGTTTCCTGGACTGTGCGACTCGAGGAGATTATTGCTCTTGTGGTGATACGCAAAATTCCTGGGTATTGTTTGTATTGAATCCATCCATCTCTCTTTAATTATGTGCTTCTCGCTTCTTCACACATATGAACATGATTGCCTGCCCACAAGCTTACGCGCAGGCACACACAAAAGCATGCATACATACACATTGTTACGCACACACACACACACACACACACACACAAACATGCACGAACACACACGCACACATCTACTTTGTAGCAGCCACACATACACACATCATCAAGCTATTCAAGCTATTATTTTTGCACTGAATGCTGTACTGGTCACCTTCACACTTGCCTGAGTGTGAGAATCCCCAGCACATACACACACGCACATACACACACGCACACACACACACACACACATTCTCATTTAGGGCAGAGAGGTGGGCGGTGAGACACTTGTGGATGGGACTAAAGAAAGAGACTGTGACATGACAGAAACAGACCATACCATATAACCATGTCCAGAGATGGCAAAAGTACCGGGATTTCTTACTTGAGTAAGAGTAAAAAACATTTGTAAAAAAACAACTCGAGTAAGACTACTAAGTACTGATCCAAATAGCTACTCAAGTAAAGTAAAAAGTATAGGTTCAGAAATGTACTGAAAAAGTATTTTTGAAAGTAAAAAGTACATGCTCTAAAATGTACACAAAAGTATTTTTGAAAGTATAAAGTACAAAGTACTACAAAGA
>OMKY01221654.1:0-14099 GCA_900302395.1 Bregmaceros cantori
ATAATATAATAATATAATAATAATAACAATAATAATAATAATAATAATAATAATAATAATAATAGCATATCTTTCGAAATGATTCCTAACATATAATAATAATAATATAAAAGCATAATAATTATAATGATAATCATAATTATAATGATAATAACAATAATAATAATAGCACATCTTTCGAAATGATTCCTAACATAAAATAATAATAATAATAATAATATAATAATAATAATATAATAATAATAATAATAATATAAAAGCATAATAATTATAATGATAATCATAATTATAATGATAATAACAATAATAATAATAGCACATCTTTCGAAATGATTCCCAACATAAAATAATAATAATAATAATATAATAATAATAATAATAATAATAACAATAACAATAACAATAATAATAATAATAATAATAATAATAATAGCATATCTTTCGAAATGATTCCTAACATATAATAATAATAATATATCTATCTATCTTCTATCTATCTTCTTCCCTATCAATATACCCACTATCTCTATCTGTCTTTAAAGGACAGCTGTGTAAGCCACTGAAAAAAAGTTGAATGCAAGTTGGAAAAAAAAAAAGCAGGCGGCAAGGCCTTGCCATAAACTCTAAGATAAATAAACTCTCAACGATTGCCATAAGTAAACAAAAATAAAAAGAGTAAAATATGTACACTGTGCCCACCCTTCAAGCACACAGCCTGTGTGTTTGAAAAGGTAATAAAATACTTTCGCAACAATCGTACGGAGCGGCTAATCTCTTTACCTCCACGCACACACACACACACACACACACGCAAAGACCCACACATGATCACACACATACAGAGACACACACATGCACACACACACATGCACACGGCTCACCACACTGCGGTGTCTGTGGAATGAGAAGACTTTTGTTGCTAGGCAATGAGGAACAAGCGTAACAAACAGACAGACAGTCAGACTGTATGACTGTGTGCTGGTCTGTGTTCCTGTCAACTGTTACAAACAGACAGTCAGACTGTAGACTGTGTGTTTGTCTGTGTAGATATCAACTGATTCAAACACAAGCCAACATCAAAGTGTGAGCGACCGTATGTGTGCATTAGAGATTTTTCATCCGCAAAAAACATCTATCCACCTGCTATCCACTTGGATCTCTCCATCACTCGATTGTAACCATGTCAATGTGGAGGCAACAGAGCGGTTACAAGAAACCACATCCAATTTTCCTATTGCACATAGATATAGTGCTTAAATTTACCCTGATATGAAAATCAGAAAAGGAAGACATCCAATGAAATGTTGATTGTTTTTTTTTCTTCAAGAAATCTAAAAGTAACGGAAAGTCGACAATTTTTATTAATTAATTAAGTTACAAAATTGTCAGCAGTAACTTGTAATTATAAAGCATTACCTTTCCTGACCACACACAACCACGCGCGCGCACACACACACACACACACACACACACACACACACACACCCAGTGCCCATTCACAGCCAGGCATGAATTAGAAATGATTGCCAGTCATTATCATTCATCTGGTGAGTGACCTGAATATATGACTTAGTCCATAGAGCTAGCTGTGAACAATGTCTTCCCATCAGAGAGAGACGGAGGAAGGGGGGAGCGAGAGAAAGACTGATTGCGAGAGAGAGGGGGGGGGAGAGAGAGCGAGAGAAAGAGTGATTGCGAGATAGAGAGAGAGAGGAGAGAGAGAGATGGGGAGAGAGAGAAAGATGGATTGATGGATAGTGTGAGCAAGAGAGAGAGAGAGAGAGAGAGAGAGAGAGAGAGAGAGAGAGAGGGTGTGAGAGAGAGAGGGGGATAGCCAGAGAGCAAGAGAAAGAGAGAGTGAGAGATAGTGAGAGAGATTGTGCACGGTGCAGGCACAAGTGAGTTAATGAGTAGGCGACTAAACAGTCTTAGCGACTGAGTCATGCGCTCGCCGCGATAACACACTACTTGTTGTTCAGGGTGGAGTCGGACGATGGAGCGGCGCGCAGTGTGGCAGGGTGGGGCAAAGTTACTTTTTAAAAGTAATGACAATCAGAATCAGTTTTATCTGGGGTGAAGGAAGGGGAATAGAACCCATGACACCATGTTATCAAGTTGACTGTTTATTTGATATGGACATTACAAGCTGTGTGTTACGCTAGGTCTCCACTGCAGAGTCTCTTGTTACCGTCCGTATATGGTCCGTACTGTTGCGGTCCGTATGCCATCCGGTTGGAAAATTGTGGTTTCCATTGTCAACAAACGCTACGGCGTGCGGCGCATTGGTATTCGCGTGTGAACAAATATAACGCAATAACTTCCACTTTCCATGCAGTCCGCCCCATTCAACTGGACCGTTCGAAGCGGCCGTTCGGCGCAGGAGATATCTGTGTGTGTGTGTGTGTGTGTGTGTGTGTGCGCATACATACACACATACACAAACGTGAGCGCAGGAGGCTGCCTCAGTAAAAACATTTGAATAAATATTTACAACTAGCACATGAAAACACGTTTTCATTTAGCTTTGGATGCGCTGGAGCGCAGAGTCAGCCGATTGCTCAGCGCTGCTGTCAATCACTGAGCTCACAGGCCCGCCCCCCAGTATGTACCCAGTACGTCCGTATACGTGCGGTGAAAAATCAAAATAAATGATTTTCTGCGGCGCCCGTATACAGACGGTGCGTCTACCACACGTATTTCAGTGCAATGGAGCATGCTACAATGGTGACAACACATTTGTTTTGCTCACGTATACGTGCGCAAAAATTGATTGATTTTCAACACCTCACAACTAGAACGTGTTTTTGGTGGTGAGGGAAACTGTAGTGTCCGGAGGAAACCCACACAGAAAGGACCTGGGCAGGCTGGGATTCGAACCCAGGAACTTGATATGCAGCAGTGCTAACCGCCACTCTGCTAACTGATGGAGCTCCATATCAAAGAACTCAAGCTTTGTCATAGTTTATGACTTATTAAGGAAATATTTTAAACCTCTTCACGCTCGGGACATTCCTAGCGTGTAAGATGACATACAATAGCAGTCGCTTGGCACACAAAGGCTGCAATTATTTGACGAGTGATTCTTTATGCAAGAACATTCCGGAAAAAAAGACAAAGAGACTCACAGAGTCTCTACTAGAAGTGCAGTGCCACAAACAGTGTATCTGAAATCACTTGGTTTCCCCTACTCCTTATATATTGCACTCACCTATAGTGCTCTCAATGGCCGAGATTTGGGACACTAGAGTCGGCATCGTCAAAATTATTATAACATTATAAAATTCAACAATTATCACAGAATGTCAAAAGTGCTTACATTTATAACTACTGTATTTGCCGTGGTCGGTCATTCATGCCATGTATGTAGTTTAGTTCATTTTCACTGCGCCTGCATTATGGGTTATATTGCTTGGTCTAGTGTACATCGATGCTCACTACTTTTTGTGGTGCATTGTGGGATACTTTGAGTGCACCATATAGGGTACATGGAGTATTCAGACACCCCTACAAAATGGCGTGTGCCCCATATAGTACACTATATAAAGAATAGGTTGTGATTTCGGACACAGCCAAAGAACTACTAGTAAGCATCTAGAGACTATCAAGGTTGTCTGTTCTAAAATTCATGCTCACTGCTTAGTAGGGATGTAAATACTATCGATTTTGTATTGATATATCAATACAACAGCTGACGATACAATGAATCGTTATGTTCGCAAGAGTATCAATCTTTTTTCCGGTTTATTTTCATCCATTTGCTCCTGGACGTAATTCCACTCCCGTGCTGCGGGTGGCATTGCTGAAAACCTTATCCTTCACTAAACACATGCACAAGTCTCCCTCTCCCCTGTCTCTCTCTCTCTATCAACTGAATCATTTTGAAAAATATATATTAAACTATCTAGATAGGTGTCTAGATAGTAAGACGATATATATACTGTATATCTGTTATTTTCTGTTTCTCAAATAAAATGTATAACGATATAACAGCTTTCTTTGATTTATTTCAAATTTGAAACATTTTCTTGCCTGTGAATATCGAAGAATCGTATCGAATCATATTGTGGTGAATTCTTGAGTATCGAAAAAAATTGAATCGTTACTGAATCGTAACGCCATGATAGGCGTGATTTACACCCCTACTGCTTAGGCAGGGGGTGCAGCACAGGTACTCTCATGCCCGAGACCCGTATTGCCACACTTACTAGAACGAAGGACTCATCTGTCCGTGCCCACCTCTTCATTCATGTCAATAAATCACTCGGCGAGGCGTCGTGTGATCGCAACCCATGTGTCACCTCGCACCGGAATCCGCCGTCTGATTCCGACTGGTGTAGACATGAGGAGTCACAAATTATGTTTCACTGTTCATGACGCTGCCACACACACCCCCACACATCACAATCAGCTTTAACCCTTAGGTGGTACGAGGACTCGTTGATACCCCATCACGCAAGAGTTGCAAAATTATCCACACAATGCAGGGAATGAGTTGATTTAACTGTACAACAGTGAACAGTAAACTGCCTCAATACAGGTGTATCGCAGAGCTGAACGAGGACTTTGCGGCTGCGTTCACCCAGGGGTGATCGCTGGCTTTTAACAAGTACCTGGAGGGGCATTGATTAGTACTGACAACCGACAGCTGCTGAGGTTGGGGTGTGGTCCGAGAAGAAGAGGCGTGGCGTCTGCAGACCAAACTGTGACTATACACAGTAAATTTTGCAGTGTTAAATATGCAGTGTCAATGTTCATTGACTCTTTCAGAGTTATTACAACAACGAAGGGGGTTGAATATTGTGTTGGTGTTAATTTGCAAAGTTATAAGGCACTGTGTCAATTAGACTCTACAAAGCCCCGCTCAACGACCACCCACCCAACCAACCCTTGGCGCGGACCGAAGTTTGTCTCGGACCCCAGGAGTTTGGGGTCACAGCGCAGCTGCCGACTTGCCGTGACGGCGGTGCTGTACAGAAACACTTGGTATCTTATAGTAAGTTTCTCACAAAACAAATCATGTTACGCACGTCAAATGAGAACACATGTTCAGACGTAAATTGGCACCAAGTATTCATTTTCAGACATAAAGCCAGATTATGGCCTGGAACATAACTAGTTACATAGTGCCTGTGACCATACGTGAGAACACAACTGTACTTAATCATTTCTATACCAATTGCATGAGCTCTAGCTAGAGCCTGGTAGAGACAGATTAGTGCTCACCAACCTAAGGCGTGGAGAGAAATGTAATTAAACTTTAGTGTGTAAAGGTTTTCATAGGTACTTTATTCCCATGTTGTAAACGTTATACTTTATGAATACATTCAATCCTTGTGTTCAGCTTCAATCTGCGTAAGGGAGTTTGACTTCACTCTTTGAGAAGAACAGATCATTATCCACCCTTCCTCCGCGGACACACCTGGGTATTTATGACAGTAGAAGAAGAGGGTGTGACTCTCTATGTCAAAAGTTGTGTGAGGCCAACACCTTGATGGCTGTCAGTTTGTGTGATAAGAGAGTCCAGTGGTGAATGAAAGGTTTACTGCTGAAGTGCCAGGCCTGGAATTCACATTATACTAAATCTGGTAGTGCTAGTAGTAGTAGTAGTAGTGGTATTATAATTGAGATTCAGATTTTTTTTTTCCAAACATGCAGTGGACTAGATCACAGCACACGCAGCGCTGTGAAATCACTTCCCTTCACAGTCATATACTGCATGTCTGCTCGCTACCGCATTCTATATCTATATTCCAAACACTTCCACAACACATTATTATATACCAAACACTTGCACAATACAGTAGAATATATATCTAACACTTCAGCAACACAGTTGTTTATTAAGGACGAGCGATCACGTTCGAGTCCACTTCCAAAACGCATCGCAACCAATGCAATGTGTCCTTGGGAGGAGCTCATTATACGTAGTAGCCACGGCTGCGTGCACCTGCACAAGTATGCACGCAATCATGCACGCACATCTGAGCATTCGTGGACACGACTGAAGGTTGACACTTGCATCAAACGTGCACTGTTGATACAAACCTCAATTTAAACATGAACCAACAAAAAGTAGATAGGTGGTAGAAATGGTCCGTATCGAGAATATAATGAAAAAATATTCAAGTTCACCCTCATTACAGAGACCTCGCGAATCCCGCCGCACACACACACACACATCAACACACACAGCGAAGCAGCCCGCGTTGATAAGCACACAAGCTGAGACGTGTGCATGCTCCGCTGCTGGGCATTGCTGGGCATTGCTGTGCACACGCGGCGAATGTAAACTTCCCCGTGTGTTTCGGAAATGCAGGTGGAGCAGGGGGCGCGCTCCACCTGAATCACCCTGACGTCATGATCTCGTTCCCCATAGCATGCACCTCCACAAGTAGTATAGACAGTAGAATATATCCTAAACCTCCACAACACAGTAGTATATCAAACACTTCCACAACACATTAGTATATAACATACACCTCCACAACACAGTAGACTATACACCAAACACTTCCACAACACAGTAGTATATACCAAACACTTCCACAACACTGTAGTATATACACTATACTTTTCCACAACACAGTAGTATATACCAAACACTTCCACAACACAGTAGTGTATACCAAACATTTCCACAACACAGTAGTATATACCAAACACTTCCACAACACAGTAGTATATACCAAACATTTCCACAACACAGTAGTATATACCAAACACTTCCACAACAGAGTAGTGTATACCGAACATTTCCACAACACAGTGATATATACCAAACACTTCCACAACACAGTAGTATATACCAAACACTTCCACAACATAGTAGTATACACACCAAACACTTCCACAACACAGTAATACACACCAAACAATCGTGTGCATCTCCTACAGGGTCTTAGCAAAAAGTTGCAAATTACTGCTTCAAATGGCAGCAATGATCTGCAGTGTTATGATTCGGCTTGGGAATGCTGCATTCCACTGCCTTGCGAAATAAACAAATGAAATGACGGAAGAAACGAATGAATGAAAGCTGCGTGTGAAACCAGGTGAAGCCACAGCCCACATCATGCTCTCAGAATCTTCGTCTGGTCGATGAAGACCAAAGAATGATGTCACCTTTACCTCCTCCATCCTGGATGTCACCTGTTCTGTGCCAGATCATACTTGTCCTCACACGGTCTGGTTTCCAGAAAGTTCTGACTCACACACACACGCGCGCATGCGCACACACACACACACACACACTACGCCTCTGAATCAACAATCGACCCTGTTATATCTTGCCATTCTGTTCACAGCGGTACTATGTTAGCATAACATAGCAGCACAATATCCCAGCCTCTGGAACCGCATGATCTGTTTCTAATGTACTGTTTTAAGTTATGTGTGTAGTTATCCCGCAGCACACCATGGTGGTCATTTCATACTGATTACATCCTCCACTGTCGGACTACACACATACAGACACTCATCTTTGCTTACGGAAACTATCTGTACTAGGCCATGGCTCTAACCTGCACACCGCACACAGGAGGTGGCTCTATAGAGCACCTACTTAATGCACAGGACTATGATTGTGATGCAAGACACAGTACCAAATATAATGGATGTGAAATGGGCATATTCGAATTTGGATGCACAGTGATTGAACCGACAGTAATAGACGAGTTTACCCGCGTTTTGTCCCGTCGGGATGAAACACACTTCCGGTGCCTTATTGTTGCCTATACCAACTCTGGTACTGGACCGAGGTCAGAGCACACAAAACACACAAAATGCACGACAGTTCAAAATCCGACCACTAGGTGTCGGTCTGTGACCAGTTACACATCACATCACTCGCTCCGTTCATAATTTTGTATAAATATTGATGAAATACAGTCAAAATCCGACTTAAAGTTACTCACCGAGTGGTCACATGTTCTTCTGGAACAATAGGCTGGCTGTTTCTACTAGTTCTTCCAAAAGGAATGGGACGACGAGGAAAACGAGTTGCACTGATTATTAAATCATGCGTTCGTGGGTCACAGATCCGCACGAGAGCATTGGGGTGAGGAATAGCACACCACAAGTCCCCACCACCCGTTTTTAAAAACCCTGTAGGTGTGTGCCCACCGAATATACAAAAATTGCCAAAAACACAGCAAACTAAATGACACCGGACGTGACGTTCAGACACCGGAAGTACCCCCGAACTTGTCTATACCCCGAAATGTGCTAGCAGCATCAATAGACCCCACATTCTTGACCCATGCTAGCAGAACTTCTGTCATCATAGACAGTCCCTGTACATAGACTGTTCTTGTACTTAGATTGTCCAATGCACGACCCTTTTCCCCACAGTCTCTCTCAATACCCGACCACTCAGCTGCTATATGACATCTCAAGTCAGTGAACCAATGAGGACAAATGTGCGTACTGTGATACAGAGCAGGTCGTATGTTGAGAGAGAAGAAATCAGACAAGAATTCTGCGACGCACAAGATGGTGCACAAGACGCATGGCCGAAGGACAAATCATGACATTCCCTGCTCACCATGTTTCGGGGATATAATGAGTCTATGAGTATGGACTAAAGAGCAAACTGCTATGTTTCTCCAGCGCTGGGTAATGGTGTTTCCAGAGGGTATTCCCAGAGGCGTCATCCCCAGCGGGTCAGTGTTGATGGCAGTTAGCACCAGCATGCCAGAGGGGCGCGCCCTCCACGAACCACCGTTAGAGCTCCGTCCAAGGGCACACACGCGGCTTGTAGGTGAAGGACGGGAATGTTGAAGTAGAGTGAGACTTGACAGGCAGCCAGCCGCCTCATGACCGAGGCATCTTACAGACCGACATTCGATGTTAACAGCTAGCCTGGCGAGCCAGACAAACACGCGTGGTTGCTGTAATTGCTCTGTATTCGTCTAGCCCTTTTAAAAATCGATAGAATTTTTCGGTGGACAGTTCCAGGTTCAATCGTAGAGATGAACAAAACTTCCTCTGTTCAACCACTCTAAAGTGTTTTTTAACCGTTAGGGTCCTTAGGACTTGTTGAGTCCTCATCACGCAAGAGATACAAAATGATCTACAAAATGTGGGGAAAAACACACAAGGACCAAATGCATCCTTGTAGCACCTAAAGTTTAAATTTGTCTCTTCAGTGGGAGCACACACCCACAGCCCATTATTAAACTTGAAGCACTCAGAGAGTGCAAACCTTCGCCAAGGATTCGATTATGATTCAGAGGCATGAAAACGAATATTGATGCATATAATTCGGGATGGTTTCATGCTGCACTACGAGTATGAACAGCTACAAAATCATAAAGCAAACCATTTGTAAGACATGCGATATTGTCCCGGCGTATTTTAAAATTCATTTCTTCATTCAACAACGACAACAGACAGCATTAATGATATTGGTATTATTGCAGGAGCTTATGAAGTATGCACACTTTGTCAAACAGCGAGCTTGCATATTCTGCAGCCCGCAGCGAAGGCACACAGCCAGCACCCGGCAGTGCCCTGCTGACAGTTCACCAGAGAACAGAGTGCAACCGGACACCGGTTAGCAGTTAGCAGGTTAGCTTTGGGTTGTTCACTGTGCATGCGCATAATCCCTGACATCACACGCTAAGGAGTGGGGGCGAGTCGGCTGCTGTGTTTCTTGTAGCGCTCTCAGAAAACGATTATGTTTGTTATGTGACTTGACTACTGAAAGGCACCAAAATGTAATCACCTGCTCTGTGTGTAATTTCCAACAACTCTACAAAATTTCATCCAGATCTTTGCACAACCTTTTCAGTTATCTTGGCGACAAATCAACTCTACCAAAAACATAACCTGCATCCTTGGCGCAACCCCGGCGCAGGTAAAATGGTGGGTACATACTGTGGGGGCACCCTCTGGTTGGGTTACGTAGGACATGGTACCCTTCATGAGGAGTCAAACATTTGTGAACATTATCACAGCACAACACATATCATTAACCCTTAGGCACTAAAAAAACAACTTTGTGATATCAAAGTTCTGTGAAGAACACATCCCATGAGCATGATCACAGTCAAAATGCCTCTCAAATGAAATGGAAAAATGCACAAGGACCTAACAAGTCGTCAGCACCAAAGAGTTAAAAAAAAATTGAGGAAGCTGCTGTTGATAGTGGAAATGAAGCAAACTCACCGTTTGACTGCTAAATAAACTTCCCACACTTGAGCGGATTAAAAACTCAAAGAAAGGGCCTCTCCATCAGCGGTGTAAAGTGTGTTCAGTGCATTCCAAATGTCTGCCTAGCAGCTAAATATATCCTCATGTTGTAGTAGACTTTAAACAAACTGAATGCCTCCAGCGGTACCTTCAAATAAGTCAAGTCAACAGGTTGCTGGCAGAGCACCAGACACCGCCGTGCAGCCTGTGTGGAGGAAGTTTATGTAGCTAACTCCACGCTTTGGTTGCTTGATGGATGACTGCCAGGTTTGACAGTCATGACATTTCATTCTATTCATCTTGACTTGGTTCGTTGCTAAGCTTTAAACGGCCGCATAACCGCATTCTCCCATTGAGGCCTGCGGCTAAGCTAAAGCTAGCTACAAGCCCTGCAAAATTTTGCAGCCTCTGGGTACAAAATCCTTAGAAATCCTTTGGAACTCCTTGTGGGGTCTGTCGATTGTGAATTTCCATTTTCAATAGCTCAGCCCACTTGGTAAAGGCGCATATGTTACAAATTACAACAACTATATAATGGACAACCGCTTTTGGAGCTGTATGACACTATGTATGATGACAGCATCCCAAGGCTGGTAAAAAAAAATACTCTCAAATTCAACATTCAAGATTCGTTTTAATGTGCTGCGCGGTGAGTCGGTGGTTTGAATCCCACCACCGACGTATTTCCTGCATGTCTGCCCCCCATCTTCACCTGTTTCCACTAACCCTAATAAATAAAGATTGGAAAAAAACAGCCTGAATGGGCTGGAAAAAAACATTTAAAAAAAAGATTCATTTTAATTCGCCATATTGCATATACATGACAGAAGTACATGGAATTTTAGTTGCAACAACTCTCTCAAGATCGACAGAAGGTGAATAACAAAAGAAAAACTATACATGCGATGTCATATCAAACAGGGCTACCCCTGCGTTCATTAGCATCACTGCTTTAGGGAAGTAACTGTTTTTCAGTTTAGAGGTCTTAGTGCGCAGGGCACGGTAGATAGGCTGTGATGGAAAGTGTTCTGGTCTCCAGGTATGGATATGTCTGCTCTTAATGTGTCATAACATGTTGTATGTTTTTTTTCCCCTTTATTCATCTTTATTTGACAGGATAGGATTAAGAGATCGGGGGTAGGCATTATAGGGGCAGCTGCCTGCTTGACTACGCTCTGGTTACTTACCATTTCCACTAATTTCCTAACTGGCGATGTCCCTTCACTTTCACTTGTCTGTGTTATATTGGCGAGTCAATAAAGCAAAAACCAAACAATGAAAAAAACAAAACAAAAAAACTCATTTCCGCTATTGTGTCGCTAGTGCGCCAAGTGTCCATCAGTTGAGCACTAGGTTTCTGGGCGTGGCTAGGGCATCATCCAGGCCACTTTCACTGGCCTGGAATTTGACCGACAACTTTGGACAGCGCACTACTGCACTAAAAATAGTGCACAAGTGTGCCATTTGAGACACAGCACCAGACTCTGAGGTTTTGCACCATGTGTGCAGGGGACATCTGAACAGTTTTGACATTGATGCCAAACAGTTATTGTCTTCCAGGAAACAAACTCTAAAAATGGTGCCCCTGTGTATGTCTCCGCAATAACTGCTGAATCATAAAAGATTCATAGATATATTACTTATTTATATTTTCCATTCATATGTTTAGAATGTAGACATTTTGAAACAGAAGTTTTCTCAGAATGTGAAGTTCCTCTTCTTCATATTATACAAACAATATTTTCTGGACTCTCAAACATCATTGCATATTTTTGTGTTAAAATGGTGGGTCTTGAAAGATGTTATTTGATGGTAATAAAATAAACTTTAAATACCAGAATTAACAATAATCATGCCAGTTCACACAATTCTGCACCCAATATAATTAATACAATTATTAAAATGAAAAACGGAACACTGCTGTCCGTCCCTTTGAAAAGCCACAGCTTTTGTCCAGTCAAATAGAATCCTCTAGAACCAGTCTTTGCTGCCACACACCCATTTAATAGAACAAAATAGGCCACACCAATTACCTTCATTACACCTGCAAACGCTTTCTGTGGAGAACAAAATGAGATCCTGTCAGCCCAGTCGGACAAGATGTCGCCCTCGGCGGGTGAATGTGAAAGATTTGTAACGTCGGAATCATAAGACAGACAATAGAGTCTTTGATGTGGACCAAGACTTGGCCGAATCAACTAGTTACAGCGCTAGTATGTGGTGGTTACTAGGGCCTGGGCTTGAAAACAAAATTATTTTTAAAACGTTCCGTTCCAAACGGTTCAGGCAGGCCTATGTTTAACGCTGTCGTTCTCTAAACTGTTCCGCCACCAAAATAACGGTCCTGAACCGGTTTGGAACGCAAAAAATGTGTTCGTTCTTAAAGTTCCTTATATTGTGCAATGTTAAGTTTTCAGATATAGTTAATACAAAATATATTTAGTGGACTTTCAAACTGAAAACCGGCTTTGAAACGCCATTACATTCGTTTCCTTGTCTGTCCATAAGATGGAGCCCCAGATACATGGGGCTTGATGACTGACAGTGGATTTTGGATGGAGGCACAACCGGAAATAGTCTCCCAGACATAGGATATGTTAAAATATATAGAGAACAGAACAAAAAAAAATGTAACCGGTTTTGTGGATTTCATAATGTTCCATTTCTGTTCCGGAACAGTTAAAGAAATCTGTTTTCGTTTCTGTTTCCGCTAATCGTAAAATTCCGTAAAATTCTGTTCGTTTTCGGTTTTCAATTTCGTTCCTTGAAAAGGTTCCGAGCCCTGACTAGGGCTACAACGAATGATTATTTCAATAGTCGATTAGTTGCTGATTATTGAATCGATTAGTCAATTAATCAGTTAGATATTTTTTTTTCTTCAAATATTGTCAAATTTGGTTATTCCTAAAGAGCAAATGCACCAACAATTAAGATGGTTGTCCTCAATTTAATATTTCATATTTTCAGAAATGATTGATTCATATCAAATTTGCCCTATAAACGAGTTTGCCCGTGAAATACAGGGGGCTGGCATTTTGTCCCGTCGGGATGAAACACACTTCTGGTGCCTTATTGTTGCTTATGCCAACTCTGGTACTGGACCGAAGTCTGAGCACACAAAACACACAAAACGCACGCCAGTTAAAAATCCGATCACTAGGTGTCGGTCTGTGACCAGTTACACATCACATCACTTGCTTCGTTCACCATTTTGTATAAATATTGATCAAATACAGTCAAAATCCGACTTAAAGTTACTCACCGAGTCGTCACATGTTCTTCTGGACCAATAGGCTGGCTGCTTCTACTAGTTTTTCCAAAAGGAATGGGAAAATGGAACGAGTTGCACTGATTATTAAATCATGCGTTTGTGGGTCACAGATCCGCACGAGAGCATTTGGGTGTTGAATAGCACACCGCAATTAAGTTACCACCATCCGTTTTAAATAACCCTGTAGGTGTGTGTTCCCACCTATATAAATGTTAAAAAATTGCCAAAAACACATTGAACTAAATGACACCGGACGTGACGTGCAGACACCGGAAGTACCCCCCAAACTAGGGTGTAATGTCACCACAATACTGCTGACGAAACGTGACAATAGATCAAGTAATACTTACATAGATATCTCCAGTAGTCTTAAACGTCAAATCTGAACAACACAAACGTGATCATTTTAATGATTTGCTCATTGACTTCTCGAAGTAAAACCTTCTCATAATACAGTATATTCAGTAGTTATTTTACTTATGTTGTGTGCCTGTGTGTCTGCAGGTTATTATGTGGGTGATGTAAGAGTCTTAGGATGATATATGGCCATGGTACAGGCGTGTGAACTGCCTGTGTTCTCATATGGAGGTGTGCATTTTTCCCCCGTACAGGAGCTACGTAGCATCCATTACACTATACA
>OMKY01221657.1:0-12591 GCA_900302395.1 Bregmaceros cantori
TTGTTGTTTAGATAGGTGTGTGAAATATAAGAAAATGATTTAAAAAATCTTAATGTTATGAATTTCCAGAGGAAATACATATACAAACCCAAGCAGAGTATAAAGAAGGGTTAGTTTCCTCAAGGGCAAACCTGTATATTTTTGAATACAATTCCTATCAAAATAAAGGAAGAAGAGGAAGTCTGTGTCATGTGTCATGTGACCAAATGGTCAGTTCCGATACATGCATATAATGAATATTATACATAAACAAATAGAACTTACAAATACTTTCTAAACAAATTATTATCTATTCCTCGATTTATTGCTTCTTTACTGATCTATTAATGAATATTCATTGAATTGTTAACCATTTAAATTATATTAATTTACAAATAATAACTCTGCCTGGACTCTAATAAAAACATGTCACAGACAAATTGAGACAATTACAGGCCATCTAAGAAGCAGGTACAGACTCTAAACCCTCAATACACTAACGCTAGGTTTCCACAGCAGAGTTTTTTTTTTCTCATCCGTCACCCGCAGCGCCGTCCGAATATTTTCCGGCCGAACTCCATCCGGGATAAAAACAGTGGTTTCCACAGTAGACCACTACGGAATGCGGCGCTCTGGTGGACGAACGTGTGTGTTTTGTGTGTGTGTACTTCCCTTACCACGTGCGCACGTGTGCTTGGGTCCCCACCGTTTTGTAACACATTTTATTTAAAATAAAAAGATGAAAACGAAAGCCCAACCGTTTCAATGTATAAATGTCTTCCAGACAGTGTGTGTGATCCAGCAAAACCACCCCGAGTGCCATGGCGCAAATGGCCTGGTCAAAAAACAAGAAAGGAGAAAGAGAAAAAAAACGAGAAAAAGGCATTTCAACAAAAGGCGCGTGCAATACCAAGTTCGTCCACCAGAGCGCCGCATGGTCTACGGTGGAAACCGATGTTTTTTTTCCCGGACGGAGTCCAGGCGGGAAATATTCGGACGGCGCTGCGGGTGACGGGCGGGGAAAAAAAAACTCTGCTGTGGAAACCTAGCGTCACTGAACTCACAGACCCACCCTTCCCACTGGACAGTACCTGCGGGAAAAATCTAAATAAATGATTTTCTGGCGCGTGCGGGAATGTCCCGCGCGGACTCCATCCGGCGTTCACTTATGTGGAGCTTACCTCGACGGTAACAACACTTTTGTTTTTTGCACGGAGTTCGGACGGCGCTGCGGGTGACGGACGGGAAAAAAAACCTCTGCTGTGGAAACCTAGCGTAAGTGTAACGACATGTCCGGCCGTATTGCACAATCAAATGTACATTTATATTCTGTATTTCTGAAAGTGAGAACGTAATCGTCACCACCCTGTCTGATACAAGACAAAGTTCAGTCAGATTTACGTCCGCAATATGGAGCCACTGGCAATCATGCCTGCAGCTACACTAATTTGTAATCTGCCTTTTCAAGAATCATTTTTAATATATTTTTTATTATCTTGTTATCTTGTCACTTGTATATTGTCATGTGTTGATTTGGACTATCCTGAGGGTGTGTCTGAAATAAAGATATTTATTCATTCAATGTTTGCCCGCTGTTTATATACGGAGGTGTTTCCATAATGTATTGTAGTGAATGCACGCGTGGTGCATTCTGGGTCGCCACCGTTAGCGGTCCTCCATGTGACTACACGCCTCTATATAAAGAGTCAGAACGAAGCTTGACAATGACTGGGCTCATTTATTGGCGATCCGAGTTCCTCTTTCCCCAGCTCCTCCACGAGGGGGCGCTTGCGTTACAGTATGAAAGGGTGCTCAAGTGGTTTAGGAACCGAACCGGCTCCAAATGCAAACTCAAACTTTGTTTATTTATATATTACAGAAACAGAACATTGAACTGTAAAACATTACCCACAGCACAACAGGACAACATTACCCAATACAAGCAAACTGGCACACACTCACCCACAGACACACATAGACACACACAGACACGTAAACAGCGGGCTGATGGAGATTATGATAACATCTGTTGTATTAAGATTATTTCTTCTCTTATGACAGTCCCATCAATATCCAATCAGGGCTAATGGAGAATGTAACGGGGGGGAAACAGGGCATTCCCTCTCTTTCTCTGCCTCTCCATCCACTCATTGCCAACTCTGTGCCGGCTGCTGTCTCACAGCTTTTTCTTCATCAAATGGGACTGGAGAGAGGGAGATCTCTGAAGCGGATCAAAGACACAGCCCCTCCACGAGCTTGATGTGCCAGCACCCACTGGTGGGCCTGGACTGGACTGAGTCATAAAGCGGCGCCTGGGGACAAAAGATAGCGTCCAGGGCGATCAGCGCCTGGAGTTCACTGTGGGGGTAGGGAGCGTATCAAGAACTTTCTAGACTGAGGATTTTTTTGGGGACACTTTGCTGGTATCAACACTTCTTGGAATGGATTCAGACGGCAGCCCAATACTTTTTGGGTTGTTTGAATACAAACAACCGAATTCTGGTGCGGCCTAAACACCCGAACTGATTCCACTTCAGAGGGTAAAACGGCTGCATTCCGAGGCCACTGAATTCCGAAAATAATTTTGCCGTATCATTTGCCGTGATGTAAAGTGTGAATTCGAAAAACAATCCGCGTATTTTGTTACGGTCCCTCCAAAACCCTAACCCAGGCTAACATCATTACAATGAGACACTAGATCATTTGAGATAGTAGCGTATCCAGGTTTCTGAACTACTTCCAAAGTGTGATTCATCATATTCAGTACATTTAAGTCATACAAATAACTGAAATGTCTGTCATTGTAATGACAATACCGTTATGGTACAAAACTAGAACTTAATAGGGACCCAAGAGACGTACAAGAGAGAGTGGAGTTGAAAACTCCTTTATTAGTAGTAGGTAAGAAATACTCTGACGAGTCAGGTTATAAGTAATATATACAATTCTATCTAACAAAGTCTCTGGCGCGATGACATGGCGAGGACGTCCCCGAGGGAGAAGCAGGTGAGTTCGTAGCTGTGTAGATTGCAATACTCAACTTCGGGGACGAGGAGATGAAGCAGGAGAGGTGGAGTGAGGGAAGAGTTGAATCGCCACCAGCACACACAGTAGGTAACACTACAGGACTTGTCATAGGGTGGGAGAGAGTTGTCTGTCTAGACAACGAGGTACAATAACGGTTCACCTTGGTCAAGTACCTACCAAGGGAATTTTATTCCGCCGCGTCAGACCCAGGGCAGCGTCTTCCTTTTAAGGAGGGGGGCGACCAATCCGGATGCGCGTCGAGAGTCTCGAGATGAGAAGTTGAGCAGCAGGTGCGCATGGCGTGCGGTGCGTGAATGACGTTGTCCGACTTGTGCTGCTCGCGGACGACTTGTGCCACAACAGGGTTAGGTTTAAGTTAGGGTTGGAGTTAGGGTTAGGCCAATGAGTTAGGGTCAGGGTTTGAGTCAGGGTTACGGTTAGGGATAGGGTTTTGGAGCGACCCTAACAAAATAAGCAAACCGTTTTTTGGATTCTCACTTTACTTCATGGCAAATGGTACACCAAACTTCATTTCGGAAATGCATGCAATGCAGGCGTGTAACCACTGACACCAGACATGACCAGCTCCTGATGTTGTCACAATCCAACAGAGGGGGAAAGACTACTGAAAAATTGTAATTTAGTAAAAGTATCTTTACTTTGCTTAAATTGTACTCAGTGTAAAAGTAAAATCACCCATCCAAAATGCACTTGAGTAAAAATACAAAGTTACTTAATTTCAAATGGAATGAGTAAAATGAGTAAAAGTTACTTAAGCTAAGTTACACCCAGTTTTTTTTGTTTTTGATTTGTACACTCATGATGAAGAATCTTTAAAATCCTGGTTCTGGTTTGTGATCTGGATCACTGCGAGAACGAGAGCGATTGGGGACCGGATCGGTGCACCGCTACTGTCTAGTAATGTGCGATGCGTGGATGACAGGAATTTAATTTTCCGCCCGAATTAAAATTTTTCACCATCCACCAATATGTTTTGTAATCAGTAACGTGAGGGGACTCAAATGTAATGATTTAAAAGTACTAAGGTAAAAATGTACTTGAGTAAAAGTAAAAATTACACATTTCAAAAACTACTCGGAAAATTACAAATTACTCATAAAAAGTAATTAATTGCAGTAACGTGAGTAAATGTAATTTGTTACTTTCCACCACTGCAATCAAACAGTACTGAGAGTAATCATTGCATGGCCTCGTCTGCGGTGCGGACTGTCAGCTGGTGTTATTGTATACATGTAGCATGAGTTGGACATGCCGGATAATATGATTGGCCAACACCATGAAAAGGCATGGTCTCATTGGTGCAAGACATCAGTGAACCCAAGAAGTGAGTTAGTCTGTGCTTAGGAGAGAATGGATGCCCGCGTCTGTACCAAATGCTAATCATATAACATATATAATCATAATATTTAGAAAAGATAAACATTATAGTACAGTGAGAGTGTAAACAAACCCCTCCCTGGCACCAATATGGCCACTGGTGCGACAGCCCTATTGCTGTGTTGACCTGCAGAACCTGAATAAACATTGATGATGTCTTCATCTGGGCCTGCTCATTGGAGAACGGGTAAGGTGAACTGAGATGTCTTGGAAAATTATCCGATGTGTATTCGACAAACTGTGACAGTTTGGGGCAACATGATATGGATAATATTTCACGTTAGCAATATTCTTATATACTTCCATCATCGGATGTCCCCTCAGATCGGCTATAAATCAGTGATGCTTCCTGTGTGTGTTTGGTATGCTCCTTTAGCTTATAGCTTAGCTAGCCGCCACCCAGCTAATGTCCAGTATAGCTTAATAAATGAACCCTCTAGACATATTCCTGTGTCAAGACACCTTATCTCGGCTGCCATTACAGAATATAACAGTAAAAATAACAGCACAGTTGAGAAATATATAATAGCAGAGTAAAAATATTAAAACTATAATACACAGTGACATATAACAACATGTGACGTGACACGGTATAGAATATAAATCCTAGTGACAGAGCATACCGCACCTCACACAACAGTGTGGCTTGTGAACTGGCTGGTGCTCCTGTCACAGGCTGTCAGTGTTAAGTAGGGAGACGGCTTGGGGGAAGAAGCTGTTCCTGGAACTGGCAGTTCTGGTGCGCAGAGCTTTGAGGCCAGAGGTGAGTAAAGAGGTGCGGTGTGTGGTGAGAGGGGTGAGATGCAACATTACACACCCTGACCCTGGACTCGAATAGGTTGTTGATGGCAGGTAGGGGGTTCTGATAGCAGGGGCGGCTCCTGAAACTATTTCCTGTTTTGACTTTTGATTAATTTACCCGCAAAATAACAGTGACATGCCTGTCCCGCCAGGTGAAACGCACTTCCTGTGACTGTATTTTTCCCTAAGTAAAATGATCATAGTGGGCGGACATTGAAATGCACAGCATTTCAATGTGATGTGTTTAAAGCCTCAATACAATGGTCATGTACACCACTTCACCGTACGTGCGGCTCACAAAATGTCTGATGCCACCAAGCCGTGACGGCTTGGGGGCACAAGTGCATTGTGCCCAAGTGAATTGTGATATATTTGTTTTCCCGCAAAGCCACAGACAATGTAAGTCATGAAGTCAACTCATTTTAGTCATCGTGTGCCTGTGTGTGCGATATTTAGTCAAACCATAGCCTCAATTAAATGTATTATTATTATTATTATTATTATTATTATTATTATTATTATTATTATTATTATTATTATCATTATCATTATTATTATCAACTCAACAACAACATGCAGAATGCAGCCCGTGCTGAGCGGGGCGCTTGATTTGTCAAATGGCGTCAGCTGATAGCGCCGCGAGTGGGCGGGGCGAGGGCGGGGATAAATAGGAGGCGGAGTTTGGGGCTCCGTTCGGCTTTGATCGGTGGGTTGATCCGAACAGACCCTCTGCTAAACATTCTACGGCTAACGCCAGCAGCGCAACATCGGTCCGAAATTAAGACGAATTTTATTTAAAAAGGAGTGAAGAAGACGAAACATCTCACCTGTTCGAAGGTAAAGCCCGGCGTGTCGTGTACTGCTCGGCCGCTTTTAGTGCGTTCGATGACTGGGTTAGCCGGCCCAGTGGTAAGCTAAGCTAGCGGCTAAAGTGATAGCTGGGCTAATGGTGAATGTTGCGTTTCGTTAACACTTCATGTCGGCACGTACGAGTTGATGCTGCCGTCGTATTCGTTGATGAAGATCAGGTGATGTGGCTGGACCAATGAGGTGGCCGCGTTAACTCGGATGCGCCAACGCTGGTGGTTACTGGGACGCAGCGAGGTTAGCGGCTATTCGATGGGGGAACTTTGACGGCTTCCCAGGCGACTCGGTGGCAGATTCGGCCCGCGGGTAAGAGTGCGGCTCCGACAGCCTTATTGTGGGCAAACTCCTGCGAATATGATCGATGAACGATATTCCTCCGTGTAAATATAATTTAACAAGAATGTCGACATGTCGCCAGGCAGCTGGTGCTTATCGCGGTGCGTTCATGCGCCAGGTCCGAGCAGCTTCTTTGACAGCCTGTCGCCGCCTCCTGCCGGTACGTCCTGGGTAATATCTGTCGTACATCGCACCGGCCTGGAGCCCCGCCGCTGGATGTCGCCTGTCCCATATCGGGGTGAGGTGAATGGGGTCTAAAGTACCTCGATTCCGGGGATCGCACCGTTTCCTCGGTAGGAAGCTCCGAGGGCGACACGAACGCACCGCTACGCGTGTTTTCCGCGGACGATTCGTTGCATCGAGCTCTCGAGCAATTTCTTTCAGGCCGCCCCTGTTTAATCTTAAGTGTTCTGTGTCTCCAGCACTGCTAGAGATGTCTTAATCAGGACCACCCCTTGACCATACACCGAAACAGACATTGCAACTTTGTACTCGTCACTGTTTGGCTGCAACGACGTGTTCAGCCCATGCAGGAAGTTGTTTCTTGTTGACGAGTCTAGAGTTTGAAAGCACAATAACTATGATTCCATTCCTTGGTGATTAAGTTATTGCATTAGTTGTCGAAACTCACAATTGAGTAGTCATTGATTTTAATCGAGTAATCGCAACCTAATTAGTATATTAGACAAATTAACGCTACTTATCAGGCTTATCTTGGTAATTATTTAGACTTATAATTTTGGCCATAATTTTTAGTCCACTATTGTGACATCCACCAAAAATTTGATCCTTTATCGCACCCGTCAAAATGTGACTGTGGTTAACTTGTTTGTGTGTTGCAGGTTAGTGGGAGTCGCTGGGAGAAGACTCCAAACAGACCCGCGGCCAGCACCAGGAATGAATGTGCTCGCCGGACTCATCCCGCCTAAAAAATTTCCAAAAGGAGTGCGCGTGCCCTAAATTAACTGCACCCCACGGCTTTTTGTTTTTCTATTTAAAACTGTGTGAAAGAAGACAATATTTATCAGAGAAAATAGTGTGACGAGGTCGGGTTGGGGGAACGCTCAAGAGACTCGTGTTGAGGAAGCCATTGAGCAACTTGGGTCGAGCTAGAACGAGCGGGGAAGACCCCCCCCCGCCGCCGCAAAGACTACGCCACTGCAGCGGTCCTGGAACGGACTCGCTGCCTCTGAGCTTGCGACACTTGCGAAAGACTTAACTGTGTCCCCTCAAAAAGACTTTGCTTTGGACAAAGCAACCGCCGCAATAAAACTTTGAAAGAACTCTGAACAGAGCGTCGGCAACATGAGCACAGCCAGGACGGAGAACCCAATCATCCTGGGCCTGTCCGGACAGAACGGCCAGATCCGCGGCCCCCCAGGCAAGGCGGCAGCAGGTCCCCCAGGGGGCGGAGGAGGAGGAGGCGGGCCCCAGGCCCTCAAGACTTCTTCCAGCAGCACAATCAACAACGGCAGCTCCCAGCCCGCACCCAACACACTCAAGTGAGTCGCCTTCCCTTTGTCTTTGGGGGAAGACTTTGGCCCTGTCCGAAATCGCTCCCTATCCCCCATACAGTGCACTATATGGGGCGCACACCATTTTGTAGGCGTGTCCGAATTTGGGGTATTTATATATGGAAGAATTTTACAACTGATTAATCGACTAATCGTTTTGATAATCGGCTACTAAAATAATCGTTAGTTGCAGCTCTAATTCACATTTTCATAGTGTAATTCCAAAATACCACAGAACGACGATATTTATCGATTTGTCGCAATAACTTGTCTAATTTACTAAGCATGAACATTTTACCTTGCCCGCTGCACCGTCAAGGGGTCTGGATAATCAGCTCTTGATTGTGAAGACCCCGCCCCCTTTTTAAAAATGTGTTATGCGAGTAGTTTGTCTCCAGTTAACACCTACATTGTCTTTACAGGCCCGGAGATGACTGGAAGAAGAACCTCAAACTTCCTCCGAAAGACATGAGGATGAAAACTTCGGTGAGTTTAGTCAGGTCGATGGATCGATTACATTTCCCTGCCGATACGGAGGAATCTGCAATATTATGCAATTACATACAAAATTAGTCATTTTTCCTCTAACTGTCCCTTGCCCCTGAAACTTGACCAGTTCTAAATGACAATGCCATGGAAATGGCTACAACACTAAGTTTAATTTCTTCCCAATTCTTTTTACAAGCTGGTTGACAAATGACTCGACACTTTGTTTCAGGTATTCGCTTTTTTATGTCTCTAAAGTTCACCTATCGGTCCACTATCGGGCCAAAAAACCTGTATCGGTCAGTCGCTAGTTTAAATAACCCAGGAAATGATGCACTGCTGTGGTTCATCAAACACTGGCAACATTTACACGAGTAACCCTTAGGTGCAGAGGACTCATTAAGGTCCTCGTGTGTTTTCCAATTTCATTTGCCATTTTGGTTGTGATCATGCTCGTTTTTTTTTCACTGAACTTTGATATCACTTTTGGTTTAACATTTCCCATATTGTGTAGATTTAGTCACTGCCTCGATTGCACTTTGTGTGAATTGTGTGGTATTCCGTTTTCACACATGTCTTTTGCCTTTGACAATAAGCATTTACTTTGTAAGAGGTAAGTATAAGGCACAAGGAAAGTACAGTGAACAATTATAATTTTAGCTTTTTAAATTTAAAAGTACTTGCTTGGAAGTTACTTTAACATGGACATTTATTTTTGTCCATGTTATTTTCGAACAAATTGTGATTCAGATATTTTATAACATCCACAATTAATTTACATTTACAACAAACTGCGAGCACCTCCTGAGGTGCGCGAAGCGGTACTTGCTTCGCCAAAATTGTTATGCCTATAATCCTCGTACCACCAAGAGCGTGCTGAGCGTACTGTTTGAGAACCACTGGTGTAGTTCAGTTTGTGCGAGGACTCTAGTCCTAAAAGTGCGTAAGGGTTTATGATGTCAAGTGTCCCAGTAAAGGCCCATTCATACCACACCCTCAACAGATACAAGATATGACTCATTCCGTCCAGATTAAGTACATTTACGGACGACTGAGTACCGAGCAATACTGCTGGTGGGGTGATTGAGTTTTTATTGTAAAAATGTCAGTCACAGAATAATGCAAGAGGACACTCGCCGGTCACGTTGACAAAGTCCAAAGCAATTTTTAAACAAATAGTAGAGGCTATGGCAATGTCCGGCACTGCCGTGAAATTAAAATCGCAATTAGAAAAAGATACATGCGTGCCCACGGCAAAAGCAACAATCTTTTGTGTGGGCGTCAATTCCGCCGCGTAGAGTACATGTTTTTTTTTTTTTTTTATTCCGGCATCTGTCGTTTTTCCATCTTTATTGGATAGGATTAGTCGGAAACTAGGTTGAAGAGATCGGGGGTAGACATTGCAGACAAGTCGACGAGCGTAGTCGAACTCGCAACGCTGCGGTAGACACAGCGCCACTAACATGAATGGGGTCGCGTTAGGTGCGGTGTCCACAACCACTCGCCCAACGTGGACCCCCCAGAGTACATTGTTACACACTTTAACATAATATAGGAGGTATGAAGGTGACAACTCGTAGAACATACGGATGGATTATGTACGTAATAGACCAAACGTAGGGTAAGAAGGGGTCTTAAGTTTGTCTTGTCTAATCCTGCAGGATGTGACTGCAACCAAAGGTAACGAGTTTGAAGACTACTGCCTGAAGAGAGAGCTGCTCATGGGGATCTTCGAGATGGGCTGGGAGAAGCCCTCTCCCATCCAGGTAGACTGTGTGGACTCTACAGTAAACCTTATCCTCAAGGAGGGCTTGTTGTTGAGATAATCTCTAGTAGTGTTGTGTGTTTGTGCACCATTTTTAGGTAAAGTGTTTATTAGGGATCAGATGTCTCCAACAATTTCTATAGAAATGGTGACGTCACTTGGGCCTTGTGTCGTGCAGGCCAGACCAAACAAAAATTCTTGAAAGTGAAACTGAAAATCTGCTGTTTGTGAACCTACCCTAGAGCATTAACGCACCGAATCTGGGACAAATCCATTCATCACGTTAGAGCTGCAACAGATTAATTGGCAATATTTGATTTATCGTTTACTTGTTTGGCCCATTATGTTGTCGGTTGGCATTCCCAGTGTCATGGCCTCGCCCATTCTCTTGGATACGTCATACCGGAGGTGAGTCGCATGACTTCGACCCAGATCCGAGTCGGGGAAAAAATACGACTTGCTGCTTAACAAGTACCACTCATTGTGGGTTCTGATATGCTCGCACATTCCTTCCCGTAGCCCCACCCTCGGAGTGGGAAGTTGGGTGGTTGTGTGTTGAACTGCTGCTCTAAGGACTACCTGTACCCCAACGCTCGGTGTTCCCTCTTGTTCTCCAGGAGGAAAGTATTCCCATTGCACTGTCGGGACGGGATATCCTGGCCCGCGCCAAGAATGGCACAGGGAAGAGCGGGGCCTACCTCATCCCTTTACTGGAACGCATCGACCTGAAAAGGGACTGCATACAAGGTACGCTGTTTTAGAGTGAGCGTATTATAATGTCCGATAGAAAAGGTTTTCATTAATGCTAGTCTAAGCACAAGTAGGGACTAATGATCACAGGCACACTCATTTTTACGTCAGATTAATCAGTTTATTAAAGGCTCCAACATGTTTTATGTGGCAGATCAAATGTAGCCTGGCGAGCCAGAACAAACAAATCGTCCACACATTGCACGCGATTAGAACGATCATTGGGTCCGTTTTAAAAACCAGGGTCAAAAAAGTATCAATCAAATCGTGTTATCGGTCACAGTGCAGTAAGTGGGACAAGCAGCGTGGAGGCGTACCAAACTCCACTCACCTCTCGATTTGATTGGCAAGCCTGATTTTCCAAGACCCAATGTACTGCCTATAATCTTTGTTTATATAAAGCAATAAGTGTTGGTTACTGTATACTTATATTTACTGACTGCTAAAGGGATATTGCCAGAATGTGATGATATTGAGTCTTGATCGCTCTTGAAATTATGAGGTCACAGAGGTCTTGTACAAAACAGGCCCATTGCATCAACTGTCGTTAACGAGCGTTATCGCAAAAACGCTAGAATTGAATTTGGTTGGTGCTGAAGTGATCGATAATTGGTAATTTTGATAATGAAACAAATGGGCATAATGATTTGAAAATGGCCAGACTAGTAAAGTGTACTTCTAGGATAGTGAGGGTCAAATTTGAATGGACATATTCAGTGAAGTGTTATGGTGACCCGCCTGGGAAGAAAGGCTGTGTCCGAAATCGCTCCCTTCCCCCATATAGTGCACTATATGGGGCGCACGCCATTTTGTAGGGGTGTCCGAATTAACAATGTACCCAATACAGTGCACCATAAGTATCCCACAGTGCACCGCAAAAAGTAAGCATCAGATGTACCGTAGACTGAGAAATATAACCCATTATGCATTGCGAGAGGTTTTAAAATGACCCACACTTCAAAAAAGGCACAGTGGGAGTAAATGGCGATCGGCCATGGGAAATAGTTATAAATCTATGTACTTTTCACTTTTTGTGATGATTTTTGAATTTTATAATTTTTTAATAATTATATATTATAATTTTCACCGGCTCCAACTCTAGTGTCTGAAATCTCGGCTGATGCTTTTGTGTGCACAATAAGTGAGTGCACTATATGGGGGGTAGGGAGTAGGGGATAGGGAACCATTTCGGACACGTCCAAAGTGTACTTGTGCTCAACAAGTCTGTCTCTCTGTCCAGCGGTGGGCATCGTTCCCACCAGGGAGCTGGCTCTGCAGGTCAGCCAGATCTGCATCCAGGTGGGCAAGCACATGGGTGGAGTCAAGGTGATGGCCACCACGGGAGGAACCAACCTCCGAGACGATATCATGAGGCTCGACGAAACTGGTAACTAGCTTAGTCTCTCTGTTAACTGGCTGTCTTAATCTAACTGGTAACTAGCTGACTTCATCTAACTGGTAACTAGCTCCAGTAGTTGTGGTGTGGATGTTGGATTAGAGGTGTGTCATGGGTTTTCCTGGTGCCATGTGGACAGATTTTTCGAAATGCCCTCCAGTGTGGAGTGTTTTTTTAATCCTTCGTCTCCTAGCCTGGTAAAGTAGTAACTTGAAACTGTACTGTACGACCAGTCAAAGTCTTGATTCTCTTCCAGTGCACGTCATTATCGC
>OMKY01221659.1:0-17653 GCA_900302395.1 Bregmaceros cantori
TGTATGCACCGATTATTAGACCTCCTGAGTGTGTTTTGGTGTCTGTGACGGAGGACACAGGAAGTGAACTTCCTTGACAATTTCATAGACGGAACACACACACACATAGAGACGCACACATAGAGACACACACATAGAGACACACACATAGACACACACACATCGACACAGACGCACACGCACACACAGACTGACACACACAGACTGACACACACACACACCATGCACAGACACGCACACACCCACACACACAGATACCGCACACATACACATACACATAAAACACACACACATACATGGTCCTTTTTTATTTATACGTGTAAGACATTTGAGACACTTCATGTGAATTGCACACCTACGCCAGCTCTCACTGTACATGGCTATAAACACAGCTGCATGTTAATGCAAGCTTATTTTTATCGATCATGGCTTCTGATAAGCAATGCAGTTTCTAAGCACAATAATAACTAGAAGCACTCAGAGATTGCCAACCTGCGCTGTAGTGGTGCAAACAAAAAGTAGTACTTTTAGGGCTAATTTCATTCAGATCCGTGCACAACTTTTTCAGTTATGCTGGGGACAGACCAACGTGACAAAAAGCATAGCCTGCTTCGCGGTGCAGCCCCGGTGCAGGTAACAATAAAAATAATAATAAACCCATTCCGCAAAAACGGAACCTACCTCGTAGACCCGACCGCATATCCAATGAAAACATGTACTTTGCAAGCATATTGAATATATGTGACACGTAATTTACATTAACATTTGTCGTTAGAAGCTTTAATATGCATTAATATGCCAACAGTTCTGGTGTTTGTGAGAGTCCAAATTCACTCTCCTTGGGCTTAAAGCCAAAAAGGCAATTGTTAAAGCGAAGGAAGCGGGTCCCTAAAGCAAAGTACACAAAAATCCAGTACACCAAGCACGCACCTTTAACATGCACTCATACATCCATGTTGCATCTTTCAGTGGTACTTCAAATAACTACCGTCTACCACCAGAAATCGTAACAACATATTACATATTTTAAATGTGTCAGCAACACTATTCAGCTGCCCCCCCCCCTTCCCCTGGGTCAAGCTAAAGTGTCACATTGTTGGCGAGCTATTAAAGAGACTTTGATGCGTGCCAATCGGTAATTCATTAAAATGGAAAATAATTAATTTCTATCATGATAATTAATGTATATCTACTAATTAACTCCGCTCACTGGAATCCACTCATATTTGGCCAGACGACTCTCCAAGGAGTGTGCCCATTGTTTCCTGCACGGTGCATAGTTTTGCAGGGACGTGAGAATATAATTTTGCATGGCGTTGACACATCGGTGCTATTTCTGGATCCCCAGCTCTTTGCTGCACACTTGGGTGTACTAGGAGGGTGATAAGTGGAGGTGATTGTAGGGAGCTGTGGTTATTGGGCATGCCCACGCCCAGATATGAGCAGAGAAGCCATACAAATTACTTAAGTAAAAGTATTGTTACCTCAGCAAAATATTACTCAAGTAAAAGTAAAAAGGAGTCATCCAAATAGTTACTCAAGTAAAAGTAAAAAAGTACTCCACAAAAAAGTTGCTTAAGTAGTGAAAGTACTGAGTAACTTTCAATAAAAAACATAAATGGAGACAGAGAGAGAGAGAGCCCGAGAGAGAGAGAGACCGAAGGGGCGCCCAAAAGGGAGAGAGTGAGAGAGTGAGAGAGAGCGAGAGAGAGCGAGAGAGAGCGCCCGAGAGAGAGAAAGAGAAAGTTCAAGGCCAAGTTAATGTAACGAGTAGCATCTCAACTGACATCTCAGTAAAAAGTATTTTTTTCACCTCAAATTTACGTGAGTAAAAGTAGAAAGTAACTTGTAAAAAATGTACTCCCAAAGTAAAAAAGTACACACATTTTTTTTAACAGAATAAATGTAATGTGTTACTGCCCATTGCTGCCAATGCCGTTATCCCCAAATGTTGGAAGTGAAATCATATTCATGAATGAATCTATTATAACATATAATATATATTCCCATAGATCAATATATTATATCATAAGACACTTCCGCTACTAGTCTAGAAGGTACAATAACTATTTATCTTTTTTCTTCTTTTTATTTTCAAGGGTTTTTTGGGCCTTTTTTCATTCTTTTTGTCATGAGCCGCTCGTCCACGAGCGGCACCCAGGCGCCAGGTTCGTTCGTGGACGGCACGAACGCAGCTGTTGCTCGTCGCACTCGGCACCGGAGCGGTTCCATGATTGGCTGCTCTCCCTTCTTAAAGGGGCCTCGGGCACTGAGCCAACGCGACGTCCTGATCCTCTCTCGGTGAGAACCGAGGGGGCAGTTTATGTTTAGTATAGCCAGATCTCTCTCTCTCTCTCTACCTCTCCATTGGCCGCAGGGTTTTTCTTTGTTAAAAAGAAAGACGGTTCCCGCCGATTGATTATCGCCAACTTAACGACATTACTGTCAAGGATAAGTACCCTTTACCACTCATTTCCTCGACTTTCCAACCATTAGCTGGAGCTACTGTTTTTTCTAAACTTGATCTCCGCAACGCGTACCACCTGGTCCGCATTAAGGAGGGGGACGAGTGGAAAACTGCGTTCAATACACCCGTCGGTCACTTCGAATATCTTGTCGTTCCTTTTGGCCTAACTAATGCTCCTGCCGTTTTTCAACGCCTGGTCAATGATGTCCTGCGCGACATGCTAAACAATTTTGTGGTGGTCTATTTGGACGACATCTTGATCTTTTCTAAGAATCAGGAGGAACATGTCAAACATGTACGCCGCATTCTTTCGCGTTTACTGGAGAATCGTCTGTTTGTCAAGGCTGAGAAGTGTGAATTTCACACACAATCCGTCGAGTTTTTAGGCCATATTATCAAACAAGGACAACTTGAGACCGGTCCTCGTAAAATTGAGGCGGTGAGGGACTGGCCCATTCCGTCGTCTCGCAACCAAATCCAACGTTTCCTGGGGTTTGCTAATTACTACAGCCGTTTTGTTAAAAACTACATTGATATTGTAGCTCCTCTCACGCGCCTAACTTCCCCCAAGGAACCGTACGTTTGGTCAGGAGGGGTAGGAAAGGCCTTTTCCGACATTAAAACTGCCCTTACGTCGGCTCCTGTTCTCGTCCATCCCGACATCGATAAACCTTTTATTGTGGAGGTGGACGCTTCGGATGTGGGGATAGGGGCCGTACTCTCTCAACGAGTTGACAAGGGTGCGGCGCGACACCCTTGCGACACCTTGCTTCAATCGTAGAACATACAGCACATGCTCTTTTTACTCTCGTAAACTTTCTCCCGCAGAGCGCAATTACTCTGTGGGTGATAAGGAACTTCTGGCCATGCACGCCGCACTATCTGAATGGCGCCATTGGCTAGAAGGTGCGCGTCACCCGTTCATTGTGTGGACGGATCACAAAAACCTGCAGTCCATTAGGTCGGTCAAAAGAGTTTCGGCTAGACAAGCTAGATGGGCAGGATTCTTTGCTAGGTTCTCTTTTACTATTTCTTACTTCCCGGAGTCAATGAACACTGTAGCTGATGCTTTGTCTCGCTGTTCTCCGGGATCGTCGGCTCCCAAGGGGCGCGATGTTCCGGTTCTACCTGATTCTATTATAGTTGGGGCTATCGAATGGGAGGTGGTTGGCGAGGTACGCCGCGCTTTAAAAGATTGCGTTGCTCCTAAAGACACCCCTACTGACAAATTGTTTGTTCCTGAACACTTGCGCTCACGGGTTTTACAGTGGGGTCACTCGCTTGTCACCCTGGGGTTTCTAAGACTAGCTCCTTCATTAAACGTTCCTTTTGGTGGCCGGGTATGACTAAAGACATTTGTTATTTTGTCTCAGCCTGTACTGTCTGCTCTAGGGGTAAGAGTAGCCACTCCAAACCTGAAGGTCTTCTCCAGCCTCTCCCTATTCCAGATAGACCTTGGGCGTGTATTGCGGTAGACTTTCTCGGGTTTACCTGCCACGCATAATAAGACGGTCATTGTTTAGAAAACAATCGTAGATAGGTTTTCTAAACAAGTACATTTAGTGCCTTTGAGTAAGTTGCCCTCTGCCTTTGTGACTGCCAAACTCCTCGTTCAACATGTGGTCAGACTCCATGGTCTGCCTAAGGAAATCCTGTCTGATAGAGGTCCACAATTTGTTTCTGCCATTTGGCGAACCGTTTGGGAAGAACTGGGAGTTAAAGCGCAGCTTACTTCAGGTTATCATCCCCAATCCAATGGACAATGTGAAAGAGCTAACCAGTCAGTGGAATCCTGTCTCCGTTGTCTGTGTCACGAACGACCCACCAAGTGGGTAGACGAGTTGTCATGGATTGAGCTCGCCTTGAACTCCATGGCTAATGCCACCCGACTCTCGGCCTTCGAGGCCGCCATTGGCTTTCAGCCACCATTGATCCCTGAACAGGAGGCATCCGCCAACTCACCATCTCCACGGGGCTTCATATTTCGCCAGGCGTATCTGGAGGAGAGTCAGGGCAGTAATGACTAGGACTAACCAAAAGTCTAAGAAGTTTGCGGACAGAGGGCGTAAGCAGTCACCAAATTACAAGCTTGGCCAGCTGGTCTGGCATAGGTCCAAGGACATTAATCTATACATCAGATCCAAGAAGCTTGCACCACGCTTTATTGGACCGTTCCTGATTGATAAACTCATCAACCCTGTGACCGTTAGACTTAGACTGCCGCCCCACATGAAAACCCACCCTGTGTTTCATGTGGGGCAGATCAAACCTGCCTCCTCCTCTCATCTCATGCCTGACGCCTCCTCTCCTCCTCCCCCTAGTTTCATGGACGGTGGGCCGGTCTACGAGGTGGAGCGGATCGTCGACGTTCGCCGCCGGGGTCGAGGGCTCCAATACCTCGTGCGGTGGAAGGGGTACCCGGTAGAACAGCAGACCTGGGTTCCCCGCGCTAAACATCCTGGATCCTGGTCTGCTGGGCGCTTTCGACCGGAGGTGCCCGAGTGCTTAAAGGGGCCTCGGGCACTGAGCCAACGCGACGTCCTGATCCTCTCTCGGTGAGAACCGAGGGGGCAGTTTATGTTTAGTATAGCCAGATCTCTCTCTCTCTCTCTACACTCCCTTAGCTCTCAGTGTAATTTATTATTAGGCACCTAGTTTAGCAGTCATCGAGGTAACCAGAGGAACCTCTTCACTGCTACAGGAATCCTCTCCGCCTCTAGATCCGGCTCACCGGTCCCGGACCAGACCTCGGAGATGAGTACTTTCTCTAAGACATTTTAGTTCGTTACGGACTTTGATTCTCCGTGTTCAGAGACTCTGATTGCCTGTGCACAACTGCTTTTGTTTTCATTCGCACACTGTGTGCTACAAGTGTTGCTCGTCCTGTGGTCTGGGGGAGCGCTCTATAACCACTCTGCTACCGTGCCCCCACAATAATCATTTCTATCAACTATTTGAAAACTTTTGATATGATCAAAGTTCACCAACCTTTTCAAGATGCTCTAATGTGGGGCATTTCTGCAGCTTCTTAATGTGGGACAGTCAGTTGCCTAAGGTGGAACATTGAAATGTAGTGTGGAACCATTGAACTTACCATAATTTGCTTTTACCATAGTTTTACTGACATTCATTAGTTTCAGAAAGAGCCAGTGCCACTGGAGCTTAGGTGTCCCACATTAGGCAGTGGCCCACATTAGGGCGATCCACCTAACATGTTTTAGCCACAAGTCTCTCGAAATATCAATGTGGATAACATATCTCAAAGTGTCAAAAACATGCCTTCTGTACGCGTGAAGGTTTGCTAAACCTTTGAAATAAACGTTGTAGCCACAAGTCTCTCCAAATGTTGGCGGGGTGGCCTTGGTTGCCGTGACAACATGGACGATGCCCTCTAACCGCGTCAAGTCAAAGGAAATGAAAGCAACTCCAACTGGCTGGTGTTCAACCGCTGGTGATGCCCCAAGCTGGGAGTGACATTGAGACATGATTGAGAAATTGCTCCATTACAGAGCTTGTCTGGAAGTAAGGCCTGCTGGCTTGATAATAATACTGTAATATGTCTGCTGCCTGGCTGACCGTAGCGTGTTACTGTGAAAGTACAGTTTAAAGTACGGTGCAGCCGTCGTGAAAATGTGTCCATCCATGACGGACAGTGAAATCTAGTATTGAATAGTTGAACTTAATGTTAGACACATCGCCATAGTTTGCTTTTACCATAGTTTCACTGACATTCATTAGTTTAGAGAGGGGCCAGAGCCACTGGAGCTTAGGTGTCCCACATGAGGGCAATCCACCCTAATTGGAAAGGATTCTTTAGGGATTAGGGACTAGGGTTAAGTATGGACCCTATCAAAATGAGCGGATCGTTTTTTGGGATTCGCACTTCACATGATGGCATTTAATACGTCAAAATAATCAGGACCAACGCTGTGTAATGGTGATGGTCTCTAGTCTGTGCAGGTTGCTCTTGTCTGCTTTTGATCTTTTGTTCATTAGAGACTCATCATCGTCATGTGCAGAGATGACAAGTAACGGAATACAAATACTTAAGTACTGTACTTAAGTAGAATTTTCAAGTATCTGTACTTTTAGAAGTACTTTTTACTGTGAATACTTGTACTCCAAAAGTAAAAAAGTACACCAAAAAATTGTACCGGAGTAAATGTAATGAGTTACTGCCCATCTCTGATAATATCCGATTTGGGATTACTATTGCTACTATTACTAATAGTCAAAATGAATGAAACAGTTTTTAAAAAATGTCCTTGGTTTTCAAGTGTGAGTAGTGTGAAGTGAGAAGGAAAGGAACATCACAAAACATAAAACAAGAATTATCTGGTGGTGTACTCGACATAAAGTACAACCGGGCCGAAAATCCACAATCACGAGATGCGTTTGGCAAGAACATGTTTTTAATCTGATAAGGAACCAAAAATGTTGTAAAGATGATACAAAGATGGCAATTCAATCGTAGAACATACAGCACATGCTCAACTATCGCTATCGATATCGGAATGGCACCAATAAATTCAAACGACTTCATTGAATCAGGAGTCTAAAAAATAAATAAAATAAATGCAATTCTTAACCGACAGCTTCTTCAAAAGATTAAACATTTACAATCAAATTAGTTAATATCAATAATCAATATATTCTTCATAATGCATGATGCGTGCTTAAGTATGGCTAACGGACTGCAACAGGAGATTCTGTAACCTCGAATGGATCGCAACCCTACAAGCATTGTGCTCTGTTATAAAATGCAGAACATGATGCGTTTTGTGTATAACGTCTAATGCATGCTTTAGTAACATTGTCAACAGTTCATAAAGACAATGACTGTGTCCGAAATCACTCCCTATCCCCTTTATAGTGCACTATATGGGGCGCACACAGTTTTGTAGGGGTGTCCAAATTCTGCATGTACCCTATATAGTATCCCACAATGCACCACGATGAGTAGTGAGCATCCTAGTTCGAGCAATATAACGTTATGGCTATTATGGGAGTCACTAGCTACCGACCACAGTAGTGGTAGTTATAAATGTAAGTACGTTGGGATTTCTGAGATGATTGTTGAATTTTAAAATATCATAATACTTTTGACGGCGCCGATTCCAGTGTCTGAAATCTCGGCCGTTGGTGCTGACTGCACTATAAGTGAGTGCACTATATAGGGAGCAGGGAGTAGGGGATAGGGAGCGATTTCAGACACAGCTTCTGGATATGTTTCCAATTTGCACACTCTGAATGCTTTATTTGATATAGTGCTGTTCCAAACCAAATGTAGCAAAATATGTGTGCCGCAAGTAACCAACAATTTTCAACAGTCAGAAAAGTTTGAGGCGGTGTCGTTGGCGTAGTGGTTATGGAAACCGTACCTGACAAGCCCCCATTCATGTTAATGGAGCTGTGTCTACCGCAGTGCCGTGAGTTCTCCTCCCCTCGTTGGCTTGTCTACCTCCCACTCAGTTTCCGACTAATCCTATCCAATAAAGTTGAAAAATGGTGCTGACACGGAATAAATAACTCTTTAAAAAATGTGAAGTGTGGAACGACAGATACTTCACTTACTCCCTGCCATGGACACCATTTTGTAGCGGAAGTTTCCGGTAGCAGTGGGTGCAGGCACTCTTGTGGCAGCTGCAACACCGTTTCAACACGTTTTCATAAGTATCCTATTTATTTTATCGGAAACTGTCACAGACCGGTGTCCATTTTTTCTTTTAATTCTCAAATCCTGGCAATATTTTGACAGGCAGTTCGGTCCGGTACATTTGCCATGGAGTATTCTATTCGGAACAGCATTTATCTGCAGAAAATATACACACACTATTTGTGTAGTGTGCAGAGTACACAGTGTACCGAATTGGAGTGCACTTCGAAGGTCTGCAAATTGGAACACAGCGACTGTATCGGCACACCTGCGAGTTACACAAGAGTCATCTTCAAGGGATCAAGAAAAAGAAGAAAGAGAGACGTTGTTTGTGCTATGACACAGTGTTGATTTAGCAGCATCTGAGGTCAAGACAATGAGTTACATTCTTGTCGGTTATCGTGGACGTGGTGGAAGTTGACCCAGTGACCAAGTATCGATCCCTCCAAAAAGTCACACTGTAGGACTCCAGCCTAAGGCTGTTTAAGCAGCCTAGCTTTGCTGGCCATTGAGCGGACACTGGTCACGTCCTTGTAAAAGACACCAAGCTGGTACGACAGTGTCACAGACCATTTGCTTGAAAACGGACGGAGGGTCGAATTTACGTATAAATAGACACGTTTTATGATGTAGGACGACAAATTGGGCTTCCCCTCCTTGAAAGACCAGCACTCGCCACTGTTCAGTGGCAGTGCTTAATTTGTCAAGTCGGGGGTCCCGGAGCGCTGGGGACGAGTAGCTCCCCCAGCTCAAGATCAGCTGGGGGAGAGGCTGTCAGAGGTGGGGGAGCTAGCTCCCCCTCAAATTAAGCACTGGGGGTCGACCTATTGGCACTTTGTTGAAAGGATCAATTTCCTGTTCTCTGCGCCATCCTCGATCACGTCACTGATAAATCATACAAATACAACCAAAACCAACACTGCTGTGTGAGACCCTCTTCGCCCAAAGCAGCTTTTCCCTCCACATGCACAGAGCTCCTCCTCCGTTGTTCGGCAGTGGGGCGGTGGGCGACAGGTGGGGAGAAGGGGGGAGGGCAGAAGGGTATGTCCTGGATCTTGTCTGGCAAGGCATAAAATATGTGTGCGCTTGTTTCCTCACGGCCCGCGATTTTTGGTTGGCTAGACTAAGCTAGCTAGATTGTGTGCATGCACCAGGATCGACCAATCAGATCGTCAGCTTCATATCCTCACACCAATCAGAGCACCGCTAAGATGGGCTCTGTGTAAGTTCAGCAGCGGTGGATGTAAACAATGAATGGCGGACATCTTGTTCGAATCGGTGTGCGCTGGGCGATCTCAAGTCGGGTTAAGTTTAACTCAGTCAGTGCCAAAGACGTGTTTCCGCGTTATTGTGAGTAATAGCGCTGAGTCTGTCTTTGGGTTGTAGATTGGGTGCAATACCTCCAGAGGGTGCCGTAGGCCGTCTGTGGGGCTATATAAAGGGAGCATTTAGCGGCCCTGTATACTACCACCTAGCGGTCACCGTCGGCACTTCACGCGCATTTATTCAAGATTCTGTGAGAAATTAACAGTTTAGTGATATCCACCCCTGTTCTGGAGGCTATAACTCAGGAATGGAAACAGGTATAAACAAGCAACTTTTTCCTGATGATAAAGGATAGTCTGAAGTTTCCTTTGCCATGTGCTTAGGGTCTTGAAAAAACACTCACATGTTGAAAAAACCCTGGCACTTTGAAGTAATAGAGATTCAGGAAATGTGGCTATCAACAGGGATGAAGGGGCTTACAACATTTCACGGGTTTGGGACTATCTATCCTATCAGACTGGCAGGAAACCCAGTCAGACCACACCCACAAGGAAGGGATAAAGCTGCGGCGTCACCATGCCAACTGGACGCCTCTCCTGATGAAAGTCGCAGAACAGCAACCAAAACTGTAGAGGTATTTAAAAAAGATTTGAGGAGGAGGCGGGCTCCATCCAACGTCACTGGAATCTATGCGTTCCATTTAAAGCTTATCTCACTGTTGCTGTGCAGCCGGTGACTGTATGTCCGAGCCATGGTAGGTCGGGCATCAATAATGTCTTCTCGTATTCTAATAAATGTCCTGCACCTTTTATAAGAATGTCACTGCGGACGAGACTTGCCTGTCAGTTCCGCCGCATGGTTTTGTCCCGCCCCACCGTCCCACTTTCAATCCCAGGCGAGTGAGACAACGAACACACACATTTTTCTGACTTGCTCAGCCTGGCCTGGATCATGTCTACTGGGGGGGTAGGGGACTGGTGGGGCTGACGGCTGGCGTCGTGGGCGTATCTCTGTTCGGACACATGGGGGGGATGGCGTGGTGGCTGTAGTATTCTACCACCTGCTTGGGAACTTCAGCCAGCACACACTTGGCGAGCGCCGCCGGAGATGCCTGGAGATACATCAACATTGACAACAGCAGTCAGTGACAACATCAGTTATATTATAATACCAGAAGCACTCAGAGATTTCAAACCTGTGCCATAGTGGTACAAAAAATATTACTTTTAGTGCTAGCACTATGTGTGGCAGGCCATTATAAATGCAAGTGCTCCTAGTAGTAGTAGATTGCGACTGGCGCCACCGGCGGACATGCTCAGCAAAAGCCAACTACATTTCCCAGCGGCCACTTCGACCTGGAAGTCTGGTCACGTGACCGCGGAAAGCGCTTAGCGCTCGCTAAGTTGGTGATTAAGTATGATCATGTTACTTATAGGTTACAGAAATGCACCAAAATTCAATCAATTCTTCTATTTGTCATTTCCAACAACTCTGCAAAATTTCATCCAGATCCATGCACAACTTTTTCAGTTATCCTGGGGACAGACAAACCAACGCTGCCAAAAACATAACCTGCTTCACGGCTCCACCCCGGTGCAGGTAACCAGACTTCAGTTGCATACTAAAAAAAATGTGGAATTTAATTGACACTTTTCTAACATTAACACGTTATAGTGTGGCTCGGTGCACTTTTATTGCCATCAATGGTCGATTCCGCACCCGCATCTATTCAGGATTTTGTCAGAAACCAGCGTTTTTAGTGAAACCTTCACCTCTTGTGGAGGCTGTAACTAAAGAATGGAAACAACAGGAACAACACCTTCCAAATCTTAGACAAACCCTCTACCATGCCACTGTGATGTCACAAATTCCTAGCGAAAGCCTCACTCTGCAATATTCCTGGGTTTTACTGATGCTTCCATCGAGTCTCGGGGACATCCCTTAGCAGTCGACACCGACTGCATACCTGCTAGTGTTATAATCATAGTCATAACAGTCAACAATTGTTAGAGTGATTGTTGATCAATTACTTGAGTATTTATCCCCGTGGTATATAACACATGGAGCTGTGTTCGTCCAGTCTTCGCTACTAATATTTTTAAATGTCATTGTATTTCTCCACAAGTCTCTCTTGCCCTCCCCGTGTCACACTAGGCACCATCAAGGAATCATGCAATCAAGTTCCTTGTGACACCACAATGCATGTTAATGAGCCGTTGTCATGACGATCATGAACAAGGATGGATTAGATCACTTCTGCTAATTTGCATCCACTCTCCTCACATCAAAAGCAAGGGGTTCACCGGATCATGACACCTGCGACAAAAAAAAATGCCTATAGTTCCATGGACACAGCGGTATTTGCACTGACTATAGTAGTGGTTGTGTATTTTTTTAAAGATTCATGTTGACATGGAAAACTAGAAGTGCTCAGATTGCAAACCTGCGCCGTAGTGGTACAAAAAACATAGTACTTAGTGCTAGCAGTATGTGTGGCATCCCATTATCAATGCAAGTGCTCGTAGAGTAGCGCGATTGCGATTGACGCCACCAGCCAGCATGCTCAGCACAAGCCAACTACGTTACGTGACCGCAGTAAGCACCCAGCGTTCTATCGGTAAGTTGGTGATTAAGTATGATTAAATTACTTATAGGCTACAGAAATGCATCAAAATTAAACCACTCCTTCGGTTGGTCATTTCCAACAACTCTACAAAATTTCATCCAGATCTAAAATTTCATCCAGATGCACAACTTTTTCAGTTATCCTGAGGACAAACCAAGCAACGTGACCGAAAACATAAACTGCTTCGGTACTGGGGCGTGCCACTTTTAAAAACCGAGGAGAAACTACACTACAATGGACAACTTTGACGAAAGGTTAATCGGGGTGGTTTGGAAGTACAATCACCTGTATGATGTACGATGGAATATAAACACTTCCTCCGGCACCGCCAAAGTTCTCGTGACCATCTGCCGGAGTTCTCGAATAGACTCCCCCTTGCGCTTCAGTGGGAACCTGCTGTGCTGTGAAAAACTGGCTCGCGACCAGACCCAAACGACATTTGGTGTGTACCGTTGCAGAAGTGTAATCTGGCCTTTAAACGGACATGTTAAGCAAAGATCACTCTCTGCCTGTTCGCCTGACCGCAATGATACCACCATAATGTCTGCCACCACCAAGCCACGACCTCACCAAGCAGTAGCTCTATTAGAAGAATATGTGCATGCATCGGTTCAAAGCTCACCGTCTTGAAGTCTCTGAAAGGAACAAATTGCACAATGTCTCTCAGCACCAGCTCGCCCTTCGGGGAGCGCAGCAAGCCGTCGTCTCCGTCCAGGATGGTCATGTCGGTGAAGTCGGCGTTGCCCACGCCCACGATGATGATGGACAGCGGCTGGTAGGACGCCCGCACGATGGCCTCCCGTGTGTCGGCCATGTCTGTCACAACGCCGTCCGTCAGGATCAATAAGATGTGGTAGCACTGGGGAAGAAGAAGAAAACGGTGCTTAGTATGGGGTTATCCCCATGTTCCCATGTTCATGTTTCCCGTTATCTCGATCTCCGGTACCCCGATACCAAGTCCTGATCCTGCTTTGCTTGTGATATCACTAGAGCAGAACTTTATTCTGGTTATTTTCTTATCAATATCCCTAAATAATAACACATATCAGTGGAGCAGAACTTTATAATTCTCTACACAGTATGAGTATCATCCCACAGCAGCAGCGCACCCTCATCCACTCTCCAGAGCGGAGCGCTCCCCGACTCATTTACCGACCCTGATCGGGACAAAATCACGATTCCCGATCTTCGGAAAAAAAGTCTGATCGGCCCCGATCACCGATCTGAGGATCGGATCGGCCCCGATCACCGATCTGAGGATCGGGGCACCTCTACATGTGACCTCCACACATGGTCACCTGTGAACGAAATTGACTAACAATGAGTGTTACACTGATCAAATTAATGTGCTGCCCAGTAGCTCAGTCGGTTAGGCGGTGCACTGGAAAGCACGCATATGCCTTAATGGCGCGGTGAGTCGGTGGTTTGAATCCAACCACGGACATATTTCCCGCATGTCTACCCCCCATCTTCACCTGTTTCCATTAACCCTAATAAATAAAGCTTGGAAAAAACAGCCCAAATGGGCTGGAAAAAACATTAAAACACCCGGCCCCTCTGTAAAATTTCAAAAACCCATTGTGACCCGCAAAGTCAGGTTTGCCCCGTCCTGCTGTATATATTAAACAAATCAAAGAAATCATATTACACATGAGCTATATTAAATCACACTGCCCCCCCCCTTCCCCTTTCTCATTTCCATTTGGGAGGCTCTGATTACTCGGTGTAAGCGAACCCCACATCCACATCTGTATTATGAATAAAAAATCAAAGTGAATTACCATGGAATAAAGGATCTGATTCTATTCCTCAATTCTCTTAACCCAAGGTGAGGTGCAGTCCGCGGCTGGAAATGGCCAGAGGGAGCCGATAAGGGGGGGCGCTGTCCCCACTGTCTTGGCCATTGGGCCCTTAATCTAATATATTAGATCATATATTACGTCAATATTTGTCATAACCTGAGTGGACAGTCTACACGGCTACAGAGACACTATAATAATAACACACGCGCGCACACACAAAGGCACACAAATTCTCTTTCTCTCACTGACACATTGAGCCATCAAGGTGTCAGATACAATTTGCTCCGTCTCCATTACAAGGAGACTAGCAGAACAAAAGCACACACCATAAGCGAGACGCGCGCCCACGCGCACCGTGACACACACACATATACAGATGCCATCACTCAAAGACATTAAAACGTACACACTCGATAGAGACTATACAGCTGACAGCGTGTAGGAACCAGACAGACCATCAGTCTTGCGCCCAACAAGGCCCAAATTAGACATGTGTGTCGTCATTTCAATCCTTCACATTACCTCCAACACACACTCACACCCGGGGGCGGTACGGACAGAATTCAGTGTAGGCTCAAAAAACGTGCAGATGTGTAATTTAACGACATGTCAATTATGCTAGAAGTCTTCTCTTCAGCTCACCTTCACGGTGCTGGATTTGCTGATCTGAAGCTGAGGGGTGCAGTGCTGTTATGTATATATATCAGGGCTTGAAAACGGAATTATTTTTAAAAAGTTCGGTTCAGAACGGTTCAGGCAGGCCTATCTGTAACGTTTTCATTCTCTGAACTTTTCCGCCAACAAAATATCGGTCCTGAACCGGTTCGGAACTCAAAAATTTAGTTTGTTCTTAAAGTTCCTTTAGATTGTGTAATGTTAAGTTTAGATATAGTTTATACAAAATATATTTGGTGGACTTTCAAACTTCATGGTAACTCTATTAACGCCATTACATTTGCTTCCTCGTTTGTCGGTGGCCTCTCACACACACACACACACACACACAAACACACACACACAGACACACACCCTGCCCCCTCTTCCCTGTGATGCACAACACGCTGCAGTTGTGTACTACACATGTGTTACTTTGTAGTCGACGGGATAAGCCATTTCCCCGCGATAAACTGCATCAATCTGCCCTCGGAGCCAGATCATCTCCCACCAACAGAGATGAGACTCCAGCTGCCTCTGTCGCCGGGAGCCGCAGCAACACACATGTACGCGTGACGTGTGCTTTCTTCCTGCAGTCATTCATTCATTCACTCGGAGTAGAACACAATGATGTGAGGTTAAATCTGGCACACGATGCTAGTCTGGCCAGCCAGGACAAAATACTACGCGTTGACGTGCCGCGTATGTGTCAGGTACTCTCTGGGGTAATCATGATCGAGGGTTTGAGGAGGGTGGGGCGAGAATAACGGCAATTAAAAGTGCTTTACAGCAACATAACAAAGCAAAACAACAAGAATAAAAGGAAGGGAACACTTGATCCCAACCTTCCCAACCCATTAAAACAACCATACCCACATATAAAGACAAGAGCACTCACACACACAGGCAATGGATTTGTCATTAAAATGATAGACATGGCTTGGCACTGAGGATATACAGCAAGAGGAAACGTTGAAGTACTAATGCAAAAAAGATTTTAGTATGAGAAAATAAATGAATAAATAAAGAACTAAAAACAATATAACTATTTACCGGTATAGTAATAAAATTATAGTAGTGGTAATAATAAATAAATACATAATAAAACAAACTAAAACGCTGTTAAGATGAGAGCAAAGAATAAATAGTTAATATAATAAATAGATATCTGGCGACTAAGTGCAAGTGTACTCAGTTAAAAGTTAGGTTAAATAATAATAGTATAAATTAATATATTCAGATCATTTTATGAAACATTTCATGTGCTTTTGTTTTAAATACAAATTAAAATGAAAAAAAAAAAAAATCGAAAGTTATCGCGCGTCGTGTCAGGTCATGTGACCAGCGGCAGCTTGAGCCGAGGCAGTCAGCAATCCCACTATTCAACGGCGACTTTAGCCGAAGCAAAAGCAGTGAGGGTTTCACTCCCAGTACGTCACCTGGGGATGAGAGCGTGCGGTGGTGGGACCTCCCGCGTCTCTCCCCGCGGCAGCGAGACAGACGTGCAGGCGAATCAGTCATACCGCCAAGATAATTCATAATTTACAATAAAAGAAATTGCTTCTTAATCTTCTGTTGTGTTTCTTGGCTAAAATTGTTCTGACAGAAATTGGCCTTTAGACTTGTGCCCTTTTTACTCAGACTTTGTTTTGCACACTGTGGACAACTGCACCCCTCCCCCACCCCAAGCCCTCTTACTTATGTGGTAATTCTAAACAACTCTTGCTGTTCTGTGGAGATGACACAGCGTATGGTGTTTTTATGACCACGTTCGATACGTTTTATGCTTCATATTTGTAACATCACTTTTTTCCCACCAGTCAGCGAGAAGCTTATGGAGAAAAGTGTTGGTAATAATAAAATGACATCTGTTGTCTTAGAGTGATGAAAAATAAACACAAATGCAGTTTACAACAGAAAGTGTAGCAAACGTTCCCTTTCGAATCTAATCTAACTCCCAATCTCTTTTATGCTGCAATATATCGGCTATGGCCTTCGCATACACAGATGCTGTGTTGTTCTTCTTTATATTCGTCTATAGTTTTCTTTTGTTGCTGAGATGAGAGTTCTGTTTAGTGGAGAAATTTGCAATTTTTGACTAAAAGAGGTGTGAGTCTTAAGCAGTTAGGGTGCATTGCCCTAATGTGGGCCACTACCTAATGCGAAACACCTAAGCTCCAGTGGCTCTGGCTCCCTAAACTAATGAATGTCAGTGGTGGTACGGTAAAAGCAAACTATGGTAATGTGTCTAATATTAAGGTCAACTGTTCAACACTACATTTCACTGTCCCATATTAGGCAAGTGAATGTCCCACTTAAGGGCAATTCACACTACTGCTCTGAGACTACTGATTACCGACTAATCCATATTTCTGTTAAAGTTCTGTGAACCAATTGTTACTTGCTGAAATTAAACTCTGCTTGTCCGATTTGAGTGAACTGTGTGATATCTGAACCTTATTGGATAGCTGATGTAACATTTCCCTACCACAGAACCTCGTAGTGCAGGGCTATTCAACTACTTTGCTCAGAGAGCCGCATTGTCAGAAGCCCAATGGGCCAGCTGTCACGGCGCAAAACCACCGCATTTTCATAACTTTTATTTAAAGTAGCATGCTTCCCATTAAAAGGGCTGCAATTCTATACAATGATGGTGCTTTCCTGTTTGCAACAAGCAACATCTGAAACAACAATGTTATGAGTTCCGCTGGCAGTTGTCCACAACTACCATCGAACATGCAATAAAGGAGTCTGGATGTGTGGATGCATGTTAAAGGTTCGTGCTTGGTGTTACTGGATACAATGCCTACTAGGCATTAAGCCCAAGGAGAGTGTTGTGAAACTCCCACAGCGCGCCAGAGACACTGGCCGCACAACGTGAGCAAAGACTGGACTCATACAATTCAGCTCTAGACAGACAAACCATAAATGCGACTCCATGGGGAACCAGTTAGCATCATAATCACAGAATGGAATTCGTACGAGTATATCCGAGGTTCGAGATGACCACGACTCGCCGAGTGATATAATCATACGGCTAACCGGCCCCTGGAGATGGGGACTACGGATTAGTTTTGAGTCGCATGGTTAGCTGCTAGAGTAAGCTACGCACAACAGACGGGAGTAAACAATCGTGTTTACAACTAGACTCCTGACTGCCGGCCGAAACCCATAACCGCATG
>OMKY01221663.1:0-11804 GCA_900302395.1 Bregmaceros cantori
AAAATGCCTGCAGCGTCGCCATGCTCAATCCCTCGCGCGGCCACAGGCACAACACAGTATGGGGCTGGATGCAGCAGTCTAACCGACTTTGTTACACAGCCAGCCTCACGTAAGCAGGACTATCTGGAACTGGATTGGCCAACTCAGCCCGTGTGTGTGTGTTGTGTGTATATATGTGTGTGTGTGTGTGTGTGTGTGTCTATACTCCGCGTCTATTTCTCTATCCACCTCTCTCGCGCGCGCGAGTGGCGTGTACATTTAAATAGGAATTGGCGACGGAGAGGCGGTCATAGTGCCGAGGCAACACGCTGCAGGGAATCCCGCGACGAGTCATACGTCACTCTTTGTTTCTTTTTATTTATCAATAATAATAAATACAGCAATAATAACGATGATAATGCCATACATTTTATAGCGTAAATATCACAATAATCACAGATCAATTTACAAAACGACAATACGGGTTGATGGTCAATATGTTTTAATAGCTCTTAAATTTTGTTTTGTTTTTTCACCCCGAGTTTGAATGGCACTGGGCATTGACTATAATACACTTGACTTCGTTCTCATTCGTTGTCGCTGCGATGTCGCTCGCAATGGAAATTAACAATAGACGTGACAGTCAGCCTCGTCTTCGCTTCCTCAAGTGTGAGTCAGCTCCTCGATCGTCACGCCTTACTGCACTGTGATTGGATTGCCTGGTTTAAATACTTGTCACGCCCCCACGCTGTTTGTCCCACCTACTGCACGGTGACTGGATGGCAACATTTGATTGACATGGTTTTTTTCAACGTTTTTCACAGTTTTGGTCAATGAGCTGCACCAGACCCTATTCAGCATCTAGCGATGTGCAATTCGTGGACGATGCATTGGGTCTGGCTTGCCAGGCTACTTCTATACCAGTCTATAACAGTCTGTATTGCCTCTATTAATAACACTGAAACCTACAAATTCATGTCAAATTAAATTAAATCAGTTTATGCTTATGTACAAATACAACCTATTTTATTCTCTGCCCAAATTCTTTATTATTCTGCCTACGTGCGGCTTGGCTGGACTCGTTTTGCTGTCGTATTTATATTCCCGACCTCTGGTGGTTTTATCATACATCCCAGAACCAACACCATACAAATACACGTCAACCAGGCTTGGCCAGACCACAGGCACACCAGGCGTGGCCAGACCCAATACCACACACATGCTAACGCCAACTTGCTAATGCTAACATGTTAGCATGCTAATGCTAACAAGCTAATTCCAATTCTGACGTGGTAATGCTAACATGCTAACACTGACAAGTTAATGCTCACAGGTTAATGCTAGCATGCTAATGCTAACTAGTCAATGCTAATGCTGACATGGTCATACTAACATACTAACACTAACAAGCTAATGTTCACAGGCTAATGCTAACTAGCTAATGCATATGCGTATAACATAGCAATGATAATATGCTAACACTAACACAGGTTAATGTTGACATGGTAATGCTAACTAGCTAATGCTTAAGCTGACATGGCGATGCTAACATGCTAACACTAACAAGCTAATGTTCACAGGTTAATCCTAATATGCTAATGCTTAGATTCAGATCGGACTCCACATTCGGCATCTACAGCCATGCAATTTCTTGAAATTGCACTTCCAGTTCTTTATGGTTGTGTGTGTTCCTTCACTAGGTCCCTCAGCATTACAAGATGATGGGCTACAGCGTTCCATCACCCTGGGAAGCCTTCAACAACTACTCTCCTCTCTCCCAGGAGACAGCTGAGGTAATGGCTGTGCCTGAAATTGCTCCCTATTCCCTATGTCCCTACATGGGGCGCACTCCATTTTGCAGGGGTGTCCGAATACTCCATATACCATCAAAGTATCCCACAATGCACCACAAAAAGTAGTGAGCATCAACCAAGCAATATAACCCATAATCCATTGCAAGACACATTAAAAATGACCTAAACTTCAAACATAGGTCGGTGGGATTCAAGAGCGATTGGCCACTGCAAATAGTTATAAAAGTTCCAAAAGTACTCTTGACTTTTTGTGATGATTGTTGCATTTTATAATCTTATAATAATTTTTACGGCACCGGCTCTAGTGTCCGAAATCCCGGTTTAGTGCAGTATAAGCTCAAACAGTTGCTTACCTTTTTCAAGAGGTTTACATGCTCATGAATACAATCAAAATGACCCGTCAGAAATACATTTGAGATTGAAAACTTCCCACAAAACCGGTTGTGAACTCAAGGCCACACACGTCAAACATCCTTATCACGAGATGTGCTACTGCGCCTGCATCAGTAGGAAATAAATAAATAACAATCCGGCTCAGCGCGTGCGAGCTTCAAGGAGCTGAAAATAATGAGCTCAAACTGGAAATAATGACCACCCCAGCGGTATGACTGTCCAGAGCCCTGGGCTCTTATCTCCATGATGTCATCCAATTTTTATTTCTTTTTATTTTCTTCCAGACGAGAATAATGACCATTGTCAGTACTCGGGGAGAGCCTGAAGGAGGGAACCACCACCAGTGTATAAAAATAGAAACGCCAATTTCACCCTGGGACGCTGAACGTCAGTGACACATATTTTATATTTCCCTCCATGTAATTGGAGACAGAGAAATGGGAAATGCCCTGACATTGGTATACTGTATATATTCTCTCTCTCTCTCTTTCTCAGAAAGTCGTATAGTCACCGTGCCATTACGGGTTAACCGTAGCCAAGCCATACCCCCACCCTTGGGCAGATTATGGAATCATGCGTTTGTGGGGCACAGATCCACACTGGGTGTGGAATAGCACACCACAAGTTACCACCATCATTTTTAAATAACGCGGTAGGTTTGTGCTCCCACTAAATAGACATGTTGAAAAATAGTCGAAATCACGGCGAAATAAATGGCACCAGTGAACCTAGCATTTTGTCGGATGCTTTTTTTTTTTTACACTATCCTCTGCAGATTAACAAGTTAAAACAATGTTCTCACTCTGAACATTATTTTGTAATTGAATTATTATGAAAAGGGTTGTAATTCCCTATTCCAGGCAAATATGTAATCTAGATTATATATTTTAAAATGTAATTGTAAGCGACTTGCTAGTTACTATTTTCCTGCAATCTGATTACTCTAATAAGATTACTTGTAGTCCGTTACTACCTAACCTTGGCCAGAGGTCAGAGCAGATGATTCTCTAAGCCCGCACACCTTCACACAAACACACATATGTGCACAAAAAATGCAGTATTTCTGACTCAAACACTGATTGAAACAATGATTGTTTTTTGTTCTGTTCTCTTATTTATTTTTCATCTTTGTCAATATTTCCTTTGGAGTGAGGGAGAGAGAAAATGTGAGCCTGCCTCCTAACAAGAACTGTCTGTCTCAGTGAGAGCAAAAAGAAAAGCGCAGGTGAAAAGTTATATTAAGTATTAACGGACAAATTATCTGGTATTTTCCAATTATTTTTCAAACGTTCCGTTCTGAGCGGTTCAGGCAGGCCTATCTTTAACGTTTTCGTTCTCGGAACCGTTCCGCCACCAAAATATCGTCCTGAACCGGTTCGGAACGCAATTTTTTTTTAAAATATTATGTTTTTTAATATAGTTCATACAAAATATATTTGGTGGACTTTGAAACTTCAGTACAACTGTATTAACGTGAAAACCGGGTTTAAAACACCATTAGTTTCACTTCCTTGTCTGTCCACAAGATGGAGCCGCAGGTGTATGGGGTTTGACGACTGACAGTGAAAGTGGATGGAAATAGTATCCCAGACATAGGATATGCTAAAATATATAGAGAACTGAAAAAAAAAACGTTTTTAACCGGTTTTGTGGATTTCATAACGTTCCGTTTCTGTTCCGGAACAGTTGAAGAAATCTTTTTCCGTTTCTGCTTTCGCTCCTCGTAAAATTCTGTGAAATTCCGTTCGTTTTAGGTTTTCGTTTTCGTTCCTTGAACCGGTTCGGAGCCTTGCTTACATTGGTCACACTCAATTCAACTTAATGGATGGCACGGTGGGGCAGTGGTTAGCATTGCTGCCCCACAGCTAGAAGGTCCTGGGTTTGAATCCCGACACGGACAGGTCCTTTCTGTGTGGAGTTTTCATGTTCTCCCTGTGCCTGCGTGGGTTTCCTCCAGGCACTCCGGGCACGTTCCCCCCCCACCATCAAAACATGTTCTAGTTAACCTGCTCAGTCAGTTCCCCAGGGATGGGTTAAATGCGGAGGAAGAATTTCACTGTATGTACGTGTGATGAAATAAAGGATCTTATCTTATTCCTATAACACATTTTTACCACCCACAAGGGCAGACCAACGTGCTGCCAGAATGCATGTCTGTCTGTTTGTCCATCTGTCTATATGTTTTTCTATGTTTGTCTCACTCGTGCTGCGTCTCAAATGGTGCATTTTTTCTGCACTACTTTTTAGTGTGCATGGCACTTGTTGTAGTCCTACCTACTGGTGGAAAGCAAAAGTTGTCTTAGCGTACTTTCCAGTAAGTGCAAAACGGTGATTTGAGACAGTACCAAACCAGGTTTCAACCAGAGGTACAATATATGTATATATGTACTCCTTCCACGGATAGCCGGGTAGAATATAGCAGTTCTGCTAAGCCTGTTATGTACAACCATCTTCACATATCTCATGTTGAAATGTTCAATGGCTCTGTACTGTGTGTCCTAAAATAAATTCATTCATTCATTCATTCAAATCGTGACTGTGGTACACTAAAAAACGTGTACCATGTGAAACACCATCAGTGTCTGCTCGTCTCTCCGCCTGTCTCTCTGTCTGTCTGCTTGAAAACCATCTAAATTAGTGGAGAGAATTTTCATTTCTGGGTGTGTTGATCTAAAATCCACCCAGGTCTTTTTTGGACAGACAACCTAATCACATCCATGGTGAGACTCACGGGTACTCTTGGCAGTATTTGACCATGGATTCATTCATAGGATGAGTTGGCAGCTCTTCCGAGCCCTACCAAAGACCCCGACGAACTCAAGGGCAAAACCGTGAAAATAAATGAAGTGGTGGGTGAAGAAGACGCGGACGACTACATTCACGCTGTGTTCCCGACAGTCCCCACCAACACCTTACGCATATTTGTAAGTATTTTCTCTGAATGTGTTCAAACTCCTATGCGAGTGTTTCTTCTTGATAGTCCTTAAAAAGTGCTGTGAAAAGTCTATGGCAGGGGTGGCAAACATGTGACTCAGCCTGCAAGATCCCCGAAAATAGCTGCATTTTGAAATGAACTGCTGCTCTAAAGGTCTACACTGGGTGTCACAATGGCAATTCTGTGATGATGATAATGGCGCATTATGCCTATGAAGGGAGTGTATAGCGGCGGCATATACCCCCAGCTAGTGGCCACTGACGGCACTGCACCCGCATTTACTCAGGATTTTGTGAGAAATTAGCATATTTTAGGGATACCCATCCATGTTCTAGAGGCTATAATGGAAGAATGGGAATAGGTAGAAACAAGCTGATGGTGTTTTGTTGACATGGACACAGACCCTAGGTTAGGTTAGGTTAGGTTTTTATTTATTTGACATGGACATTACATGATGCATCCAGATGCACTGCATGAGTGTTTGTAGCACAAGTGCTACAAAAAACACATTTTCAACACCTGTCCACAGTAGGCGCTACCAGTACAAGGATTTCAGACATAAACTAGCATAAATTAAAACATCAACATCAAGGTCAATCAATACTAAAAGGAGATACAGATATACACCATTATCGATAAACACATTTTTTAGAACCCAAACATGATCCTTCAAGGCATTAGGACACAACTATTGTTCATGTGTACAACGTTGATTTGATTTCAGCCATGATTTCAGTCCTCTCTTAAACACATTGCTATCCGTCTCTAGTTTTAGCTCTGTTGGCATAGAGTTCCAAAGATTTGGCCGTCTGTCCAAATGTGGTCCTGCACCCTACTTTTCTCTGGGTCTTGAAAAAACACATGTTGAAAAAACCCTAGCACAGGGACGTGCAGAATTTTAAAAAAGGCCGGCACTGGATGAGTTAATTTCAAATATTTGAAACAATGTTTTTGCACTCTATAACATCTCTATAACTACCACCATTACGCTATGCAATCAAATAGTAACACTCACAGACATTTATAAATATCTTGGAGTCCACAAAAAACAGGTCAATTAACTCGGTCACAAAATATATGTCTGCAATAAGATCAGGCCCTATCTCACTCATAGTATTCAAAGATTTACCTAAATTCTATCATCCTGTCTAACCTTTTGAACTGTCTTCAAATTTGATCTCTCACCACAAAATAGACGATGGATCCCTTAGCTAGTATATACAACCAAGCATACAAAATACATGGCAGACTCTCAATCTGGACACATCGCTGGACAGCACTGGCACGCTCCAATGGCCTAACCTTTCAGAGCTACACAAATCTCCTGGCAAAACAACTTCTCTATCAACTCCGTGCTAATTGTCTCCCAAAAGTTAACTCACTCAACTCAGACTGTAATGAAAGCCAAACCCGCGCGACCCGCGTTCAGTTACACAGGACCTCATCCCAATCCCAGCATACAAAAAACAATTTGGGTCTGAATTCCTTCATGCACACATCTGCTTTGATCTGGAATGAGTTTCCCCTTCAGATCAGCCATCTGTGTTTTTTATGCTTATGTTTTCACCAGCGTTGGTTTCTCCCCTCGATAACTGAAAAGGTTGAGGACGGATCTGGATGAAATTGTTGGAAGAGTTATTGGAAATGACGAGAGAAAGGAGTGATTATTTGGTGCATTTCTGAAGCCTATAAGTAGCATTGCTCTCAATACTCTGCATGAAAAGTGCTATATAAATAAAGTTGGATTTGATTTGATATTAACGGGTGAACGTTCCCCGGTTTCCGTAGTGATGTCACGAGTGGTCGTGTTCTCCCGCAGTGCGCCCGAGGCAATTTCAGTCTCCCAAACAGGCATAGGTGCCATATTTCAGTTTATTGACAGGGTTGTTCTCGAAAGAAGAGATCGGGGGAAGGCATTACAGAAAGGTGGAGGAAGGGAGGAGAACTCACAACCCTGTCCATGTCGGTGAACTAAGTCACAGGCACCATACGTGCGGGTTGTGTTAAGCATTTTAAATGACTGTACACAGCCTTGTATTAAAAGGGAGGGGAGATCCTTTGTGTATGGAATTGTCAAAAATATGATATTTTGCATATAAATAAATAACTTTTTTAGAAGGGTAGAAAATCTCCCAACAATGTATAATAGACACTTTTGGGGCTAAAATAAATGAAAAAAAAACAAATTAACAAAATAATCAAATTTATCACGTTGAAACTACAATTATTATAAATTGAAGAAGTTGCTTGAATGTGAAGTCCGCCGACTGTCCTGCTGCTTATGATGTCCCTTCCCCTTTAACAAATCAAGTTCATTAGCAATCAATAATTATGTGTCCATGTGAACCCATGTATGTGGAAAAATTTAATAAATATTGCTAATTGAAAACAAAATATTGTAATATTGTTTCGATAAATGCCCCACCTGCTACCCCTATTGTATATTGCCGTTCCGATGTTAGGATTTCATAGCTAGGACAAAGTGTCCAGTAGTTATTGACAGTTAGTGGAGAAAAAAAAAACATACATTTCATAGGGTGATGGTCGACGTTAAGATGTTAAAAGACTGGCTGTAATTACATTAGTCATTGTCACGTCTATCAGGTAGCTAGCCTGCGTCACACATTTCACAGTTCTGATTGTGCCTATTCACGGTCTAATTTTGAATGTGCGAACACGAGCGCGAAGTGAAGTTGTCACCCCGCTATTTATGTTCACTCAAAAGAAGTCGTCAGCAACCTGGCGTGACCTGAGAGAGATAGCAAAACAACCCAGACTTCTTACTGGAATTAAAGTAAATTAACTTTGTAAAACAATTTCATGTCTACAAATGATTTTTCTGACATCTTGTCCCGCCGCCTTAAACACACTTCCAGTGGCTGTCTAGCTGCCTGTGTAAAGTCATCGTAGTGGCTGAATTTTTCACACAAAACCCATACCGGTTCAAAATCCGCTCACCACAGCTTGCTCTGTGACCAATTACACATTATCCACCCTGCTTTGTTCACCGCTTTGCATAAATATTGAGATCTGCACTAGAATGTTTCGGTGTGGAATAGCACAGCACAAGTTACCGCCATCATTTTTTAATAACGTGTTAGGTTTGTGCTGCCGCTGAATGACATGTTGAAAAGTAGCCATAGACACAGTGAAACAAATGGCACCGGAAGGGACGTTCAACTTAGAAATTTAACGGAACTACCTTCCGAACTCTATCAAGAAGTGTCTTTACCTGCCATTGTACCATTCTCTACCGGTTTTTGACTTATGCGTGTTCACGAGTAAAAACAATCTTTCTGTACACTTGTGAAACATGGACCCTGACGGCAAAAGGAGAAGATGAGATGTCTCCCCAGACTATGTCGGCATCCCGTATAGAGAACACATCACCAATTGAAGTGAAAGCCAGATTAAAACAAGCCATTGGACCGTATGAAGACCTACTAACCACAGTCAAAAAAGGAAAACTAAAATGGTACGGACATGTCACAAGATCCAGAAGACTCTTAAAAACAATCCATCAAGGCACAGTGCCAGCTGGAAACATGAGAGGTACACCGATAAAGCGATGGCAAGATAACATTCAAGAATGGACAAGTTACAGGCTGAGTGACACCATGCGAGTGGCCGACGACAGAGAGAGATGAAGACAACAGACTATGGCATGTATGAAGATGACATCTATATTCTCTGAGGGTTGGGGTTATCTATGTCAACATACTTTTTTTTACTTCCGCGGGTTGTAGGGCCACTGATTGGTCAGCCACTGCTCCGAATTGATGGGCGATGCAAATGCACGGCGCGCTGATTGGTCAGCGCGAAGCGCCACACAGTGGGGATTCCCCAGATGGGGGAATCCCGCGTGCCTCAAGCCCTCAGTTCATCCGGCGGCAGTGAACAGGGATGGGCGTGTGTGTGTGTGCGCGTGAGACCCTTCCGTTCGTTTATTAGAGTTCTCCGTGGAGAAGTGGCTTAAGGGCCCTTCTCACCTCAGCTCTCTTAACCTGTGGATGTGGAGAGGTTTAATCCGGTTCCATCTGTTTTTGCCCCGTAGCGCGAGTCCTTGTTCTATCAGTTGCTACAGATGAAAACGGAGCAACACCATCTATTTCGGCAGGGAATTACAACGCCTGCACTGCCCCGTAGTGGGCGAGCTGGGTACACCCTGAGACGGACATTTCTTTCGTAGGGTATAAAGTGGCTGCTACATAAGCTAAGGACGGGTTTTTAAAGGTCCTCAGGAACTGGATAAGAAACTGATGGTTTGCAGTGACATGAAGATAATGTCCGCTGTTGTTTTCTGTGTTAGAACCCCGTGCCTGGACTACAGGTTTACCAGAAGAATCCCAGGTATCTGGAGACCAACCCTGAGTACCATCTCTGCCCTCTGCCCAGGTATAGATACAGATAGATGGGGATACATTTATTTTTTTTCTGGTCACTCCACATCATTAGCCTGGTGAATTGTTCACGCGTCGCACGCTGCTAGACGGTACATATAGACGAGTTTACCAGCGAAATACAGGGGGCTGGCATTTTGTCCCATCGGGAGGAAACTCACTTCCGGTTCCTAATGGTAGCCTATGGCAAATCTGGTACTTGACCGAGGAACCGATCAAACAAAACACGCAAAACGCACGCCAATTCAAAATCCAACCACTAGGTGTCGTCTGTGTGAGTTTGGTATTGATGATGTGGGAAGTGGGCGGAGTTTGGTATGGGCGATGCAAGCCGTGGGCGGAGTTTGATTGTCACGCCTCCATCCTGCTTGTCCCACCTATTGCGCTTTGACTGGACGTGTGACCTTAGTACTATGATACTATGATAATAAATTCCTGCTCTCTGCGGATAATATTCCCAATCCACTTCCAATGCCTTCTGATGAGGATGTCCGCCATGCCGCTAGCCTACCATTAAAGTCTTTCACACTTTTGGTGTTCTCTGTGCAGATACAACGACAGAAGGAATCCCACCACACAGAAAACCTACCTGGATCACAGGGTATGGACCCCACACATACTCACTGGACTTGTTCCTTCATTTCAATATTTTGCACACTGTACTATGGCACATGCCAAAGTCAGAGGCGTAGCCAAGGGGTAGCTTGGGGTAGCTTGAGCAACCCCAAGAATTTTGAAAGCTAACCCAAAGCAACCCCTAGAATCAAGACTATTAATTATGCAATTGCTTACTTTCAAAAATAATTTTGAGCACATTTTAGAGTGTGTACTCTTTAAAAATATATATTTTCACAATTTTTTTTTTTACTTTTACTCAAGTAAGAATTTGGATACTTTTGCCATCTCTGTTGGTGACACTGAGTCCCGTGACACTTTGTTTTAGTGTACTGAATGGACAGGTTGCAGGCGAGGACAGTAAAGAGACGGTGGTGATGGTGAAGTTGATTGAACGGCGTGGCGTTGTGACATAATGCATTGCGATTGTTGATAAAATTACATGAATATCCATATCTTATGTTTTTTAATCAGTTTTGTAGCAAAATGTCCAGCAAACACTTACAATTTTGAAGCAACCCCTAAGCAACTGCACTACAAATATTCTAGCTACGCCACTGGTCAAAGTCTGCACTGTCTTCCAATTTGCTTGGATGGACTTGGATGGATTTATTTGCATTGTCATACTGATGTGCTGTGAGCATAATATACATAATATGAAGCATTATTTAGTTTTGCCCAGTCGACTTATATATGAGAAAAATATAATGAAATTAATTTTGTTTGAAAGTTTGAAAATAGACCATTTATTGACAGTACACCTTATGAATGAAAACCATTTATTGGTTTTCATTCATAAGGTGTACTGTCAATAAAGTGCCTTATAGACAGAGGTGGACAGTAGCACATTACATTTACTTTGTTACAATTCTTTAGTGTACGTTTTTACTTTTGGAGTACATTTCTCACTAGTTACTTTCTACTATTACTTGAGTAAATTTGAGGTGGTTTTTACTGAGATTTCAGCAATTCGCTTTAGCGACACCCGTTGGAACTGTTGGCAAATATGTTGGCGTCATCTCTCTCTCTCTCTTTTGGGCACTCGCACTCTCTCTCTCGCTCCCTCTCTGGCGCTCTCTCGGTCTCGGGCACTCTCTCCCTCTCGGTCTCTCTCTCTGTATCATCTAGAAAGAAAGATTTCCATTTATATAGCGCTTTTCTACCACATAGTGACCTCTCAATCACACATTCACACGCCAATGGCAGCTGCTACCATACAAGGCGCTCGCCACGACCCATTGGGAGCAATTTGGGGTTCAGTGTCTTGCCCAAGGACACTTTGACATGGAGACTGTCTGAGGCGGGATTCGACCCACCAACCATTTGGTTTTCAACCCTCCAGTCATTGGAACGGCCACTCTACCAACCGAGCTACAGCCACCCCATCTTTCTATGTGTGTGCCTCCAGGAAGTGATAAAAGGAGTTATGACTTGGAAGAACTCTGACTGGACCACCTTGAGACGGCTCGCTCAGCTCCCACTGCCCACTAACTTCTCCCAGATCAGAGGAAGGTAGGACCGTTTCCTCTCTCCACTTCTTACTGGGACCTCCCCTTATGTGCAGTTAGATGGATATTAGATTATATCCAGAGATGGCAAGTAACCAAGTACAAATACTCAAGTACTGTACTTAAGTAAAATGTAATTTTTCTGTGATTACTTTTTACT